>JAHWFP010023022.1:6013-21230 GCA_023313725.1 Lithobius niger
GGGGGAGCGGGCAAGCGTGTATGGGGAGGGACACGTATGCGAATCCGGGAGGGGGCAGGAGTGTGGGGATTGGGGGTTAAAGTAATTGTGGGGGAGAGGGCATATGTGGGAGCCATTCACAAGTTCGGTCGTCGGTTTGATAAATTTAAAACCAAAGACCAAACACCTGGAGGGAGGAGAGGGGTGGGGGGCACGGGCACAACTAGTTGTAATGATATTTTTGTGCTGCGACATATTGCTCTCTTTTGTCAATTTTAAAACAGGATTTAGCATCCACTTGTTTGTGTGGTGTCAGTGCGTACATGTTTTCTGTTGTGACTTTATCTCAGATTTTATGATTTTATGTTCAGAAATTTGAACAAGTGATGTTTTAGCCTAATGATAGCCTAGTCTGAGTGTTTACTGTACGATAAAGGAAATTTTATTTTAGTTTTCTCTCGAATGTTTGTTGCAAGAGCAAATAATAGAATTTTGATGATTATTATTTCACACCAGCGGCAGTCTGATGCTTTTATTATTGGCTCAGTCAAATAAAAACAATTGTTGAAATTTGTATTTGTTGATGTCCCGATACTACAGTTGAAACTATGATGTTTGCAGAATTTTGTCAAGTAAATTTGTATTAATTAAGCTGTGTATAATATTAATATAATATAATATTATATTATATAATATATTATAATATAATTTATATATATAATTATATGTATATATCATGGATGTTGTTTTGCCATAGCAGTCTACATAAAGAGCATAAAGAGGAGTTAAATTTTCGATCGACATTTTTATTTTTGTAACCGCTCGCATATACTTCATTTTATTGGCGTTCAATTGTTTTGTAACTAACTTTGTTCTCGGTGAGATGAGACTGAACCCCTCCCCTTAACAAAGACCAAAAGTGATATACTATCAAGCAAAAAGTTTAATTATATGTTCTGTGACTTATAACCACCAGATTTTTAGCTGTTGTTATTGCTCATCAACCGCAGTACGATTATGGATCCATTTATACGATAAAGACCCAAGGCTACCAAACAGGCATCCAACTTTACTTATAAAGAAACTGAAAACACCGAACTCCACGGGGGATGGGGGCTTCCAGAAGTATCTCAAGTATGAGCCGCCTTTCAAAGGATGGCAGTCCTTTTGATGTGCCTGCAGTCCTAAACGATGTAGAGATATCACAGGCTACAAATAATAGAAACAGGAGTGAATGGTAACATGCGTCTAAAAGGAATTTACTTTCGTTAACGTTCATTTCCTAGGAAATTGTTGTTTGCAAAAAGGTATAATCATTTACACGACTTTAATTCCGTAATTGTACCAAACAATTCTAATATAGAAAACAAAAACGAGCTCGTTTGATGTTTAAGGTAAGGTTTAACTGATCCGAAGTCAAAACAGCAACACAAATAAACTTTCCTGTAAGGTTTCACAGACCACAGTGTTCCTGTACTGTTTAGTCCACGGGAAACCTTACTGCTGTATTCACATGCTTTTACAGTGTTTACTTTAGAACACTATGTCTGATTGGTTCATTCTACTTGGCTAAAGGACATTGCTGAAAAATCGTAAAACCCATACTTTTAGTGTGCTTAGTACAGACCTACAGATTAACTGTTTCAGGGTTCGTGCGACTCCTTGAAATCATGGAAATATAGTTGAAAATAAAAATTAAATACCAGTCCTGAAATCTTGAATATGAATCGTAAAAACTGATGTATGTATCAATAGGATGAACGGAAAGGAGACGACCGGAACCGGACTAGAATAATGATGAAAAATTTAGCCCCGAAAGTAGGCGAGTGTGTAGCCTATTTATGCACTATATTATTCTTACAACAATTTTGAAAGTTGGGATATGGTTTTGATTTTATTTACGTGTCTAATGGTTGAATACAGCAGTAAGGTTTCACGTGGACTAAACAGTAGGCCTACAGGAATACTGCGGTCAGTGAAACCTTACAAGAAAGTTTATTTGTGTTACTTTGCTGTTTTGACTTCGGATCAGTTAAACCTTATCTTAAACATCAAATGAGTTCGTTTTTGTTTTCTAATTCGTGGTACTTTGACATGCCAAACTGGTTGTCTGCACTCGTTGCAAATACACTGAATTTCGCACGCTTCGCTTGCCCATTCAGTGCAAGTCTTTCTTTTGGAAGTTGGTTTGTTCGCAGCTATTTGTCAGCGGCTTTGTCCGTATTTGTAATCTAGGACGGCAAACCAAATGGTCAACGGACACTTTAGCTTTAACACGGGAGAATGACGTAAAATTATTATATAAATGATTCGTAATAAGGATAATGCTTCCTCTTTACGCGCGGGTAAATTGTTGGCTCACCAGCATTGTTAGCATTTGCTCACGCTTTCCGTCTGGCGTTTGCTGATGGGCATTGTTGCTTAAAAACAATGTTTAAAACAATGTGTAACAATAAAACGGATCGTTCAGGGCTCCTTAACTACGGAACCGGACGACCAATTGAAATTTCTATTTGTATAAAGGGCACATCTCCGGAAGTAGATCTTTCAAATGAGTTAAGAACCATCTTTCTACGACAAATGGTTTAGTCTGTATAGACCATTGTATTAACGTGTCCAAAGTCCATCACCACCACCGTATAAGACAAAAATGAAACTCACGATTCCAGCTGAAGTCCAGATCTCCAACCTGACAAATCGGAAATTAATAAAAGTTGGTACACATGTTGGCCAAGTCCTACAAGGCTTATACACCGAGACCGAATTTCAGTAGAAAATGTTGAACGACGGCGGAGAAATTAAGCTTCCAAATTTCAGCTTTAACATGGGAGACCGAGGTCAAACCTTACAATAAATGCTACCGCTTTTACTAATCATGTGTGGGGTCACTATTCGTAGGACCCGTGTTGGCCATTATGATTCCCATAGAATTAGATCTGCATTAACCTGTGAACACAGCTTACAAGTTTTTTATTTTGTCGTATCAGAACCTGAACAATGTCTGAATAATCGAAGAGTTTGGTTTTTTTCGCCTACAGCAGAGAAACCTATTCTGATGTTTTAATAAAGGAAATTCTTAGACAACAGAATAAAACTGGGTTAAAATTAGAAAAACTGCTTTCAGATCACGGAATGAAATTTACCTCGGGAGGTCCCGAAGATTTTTTTAAGGCAAAATGGAGCAGAACATATAAGGAGTGTTGTTCAACAAAATAACGAGTCTGTGAGCGCCCGATGCTCTTCTTACAGGAATTAGCTAGAAGTTTCCTAAAGAGCACAAATTTACCCTTATCTTTCTGGGCTTTGGCGTGTTTAGCTGTGTCTCGTATGCACAACATACATAATAGTTTAGCATTACCCTATAGAAAAGCCACCAGGTAAAGCTTGTCTGTATGTAGGGTATGATTGTAATCAAACATGCCCATAAAATATTTTAACCGAAAACTGTAAACGTGCATATGGTGTTGCATGTGATGTGAAATTTGTAGAAAAAAATAATGGTGCTGACCACTTTGAGGTGGGGGTAAGGATATGATTCCTGGGACGAGCATGACATTAATGCAATGTATATTGAAGATGAAAGTTTAGATGAAGAACAGGATAAAATAAGTGTCACACAAACACAGGAAGTAGCTTTACAAACCGAGACTGAAAGCGACGTAGTGATATCATCAGTTTGTATTACTGAAGACGCAATAGCATTGACCTCGACTAATGATGTAGTAGATCCTGATACAGATGGATTGTTCTACGTGGAATGTTCTATCATGGAATATTTATTTATTTTTAGTTTCTTTTATCTGTGTGGGAAAAAAATGAGATAAAATGTTTTTTAAAAATTTTTTTAGTGTAGTGCAAATACTTTTTTTAATAGCCGACGAAAATGTACATTATCTATTTTTATAGCGATTCCCTCCTTTTGAACTGTTATTCCGTAGAAGCTTGAAAGTTGGCTTCCCAGCCGGGCTTGTACTACTGCGCATGCTCAAGGATGGGCTGGCTATATATAAACTCGGCGCAGTCGTCCGATGGCATCATTTCTCCTAGGGCACTCTCGTCAACGTGATCGCCTTGAGCTTCTCCATCCTCTTCTCATCCGCTGGTCCTCCGGCCCAGCCATCCTCATCGTTCCTCGATCCGCCTCATCTGCTTCCGCGGAATGTCTTCCAAGATTTTACCGGTTGAAGCTCCGCTCCCGGCCATCCCAGCTGCAGTCCTTGGATCCGCAAGGCGGAGGGCTACTCCGTCCTCCTCTAGGATTAGAATACTGCCACCTCCTAAGGTGACACATCGTCGGTCCGGACTTGTCCCTACTCAACGATCCTCAGTTGTCCGACAGCCACTCAATCCGCCGTCCGCTTCTTTACCGGTCATTCATCCTCTTCACCTGCTGGCCCGACAATCCTCAGACGTGCACATCACCGTCCGCCTCCGTCCTCACCTTCACCAGCTTTCACTGTTCCCCTTGGATCATTGAGCGAGCTTTCATACCTAGGATGCCTTCTCCTGCCAAGGACCTGGATCTCCCGTTTGTAGCTCCGCTCCCGGCTGCCTCTGTTTAATCTTTAGGGACGAACAGACAAGGGACCAATGCGTTTTCTTCACGCAAGAACTCCGACGATCCTCAGGGCCACCTGTCCTCGCATTCTCTTCCGCCCACGTCCGCAGGTGCTTCCACGAGATGGCCCCTGCTAGGATTCACTCTTCTACTACGGACCTTCTGGATCCCCCAGTTGAAGCCTCACTCTCGACTACCTCTGCTCCGTCTTTAGGAGCGGACAAACAGAGGACCAACCCATTCTCTCCACACAGAATCACCGGTCCTCAGGGCCAGCTGGTTTCACCATCCTACGTATCACTGCACATTGCTTCTGCGCTGCCTTCTTGGATTGGACTACTTCACCACCTGCTGTCAGCTTCTGCCTTCTTTCTCCTCCAGCATAAAATGTTGTTTAACCAAGGCATACGATATCCCTCCGCGCAGCCACCATCTGCACATCCTACTGCACAGCCCTACTTTCTCGTTTAAAACGCTCCATGCTGTTCACTTCGCTCCCAGCTGTGCGCCGTCCGCTGTGTCCTGTCCTATCCTCCGTTGACCGTTCTCGTACCTCGTGCCAAAGGGACGCCGGGGGATGGATCCTCATCCTGCACTCCTCACTCCGCATCCCCTCCGGTTGTGGATAACGTCAAGATTCTCGAACTTACTTCGGACCAGGATTCGTTGCAGCAGCCTCGTCCGCCGCACAAACCTCTTCTTTCCAAACCATCCGCTCTGATGCCTTGTGACACTGCAGCCACGTCTCCGATCCTCTGCAGTCAGCCTCCGCCAGCACGGGACCTGCGATCCCTTGCTGATGAACTATCGCGTACCAAGAAATGTTATGCTTGCCTTAAGCTTCAACTTAAAGCCCAGAAGGTTGCCGCCAAGTTAGCCTCCCCCATGGTCTGCAACTCGCTCCTCTTGATTAATACTCGCACTCATCCCGCCCTTCGGCACTAGAACGTTCCGCACTCAGCGGACCAACGGTCCGTTTACTCCGTCCCACGTGCATGGACTCATCACTCCAAACTTTTAAACGGAAGACTCCAGTCTCCGATTACACTTCAGCCTGGTTTGCTTCGATTTCTAAGCATCACAAGCCTTCCCTCGACAATGCAGGACCTTCGTCCGCCCCAGGCGAACCATCCCGTCCGATCCCAACCATCCCCACTCTTACATCCGCTCACAGATTGAACAATTCTTCCTTGAGAAGCACACATCCTTTTCAGAAGACTCGGTCCTCCGTCTTGTCCTTTTTCAGAAGACTCGGTCCTCCGTCCCGTCCTATCCTTGGGCCTCTGTCCTATCCCGTCCTCGTTCCCTTCTTCATCAGTTCATGGCTTGTTGCCTCCCCAAACATTACATTCCCCTGAATTTTACGTTTATACACACGTTAAAAAAAAGGGTGTTAAAAAAAAGGGTGTGGAGGGGGGGCACGAGGACAAAACTGCGCAACTATCCTGATTTTACCTCCACCTCTTCGACCAACACTTTGGTCCCCCCTGCAGCACTACACCCGCTGACTGCGAAATGTTGCCACATCTCACCACCAGATGCCTCTACAGTCACTCACCTCGCGATTAATATCGCTGCGCGCCAAACAGTTTTCGTGTCCTGTTCATAGTGCACCATGTCCACCTCTTCTTCATCTGAAGATCCTGTTACCCGAAGTTACTCCAACCAAAGAAGGGAATGTGTCCTCATCCAAGGCTTGTATTTGCCTGGGTTTTTCCACAAAATTCTACGATGTATCACTTCGATCCTCATCCTCACCTCATCCTCTTTGCGTGTGATGGACAGGAACATAACTGCCATATTTACGTCTCCATCTCGCCAAACCGATGGACTATCATTCGACGAAAGCAACATCAATCACGACAGCGGATGCTACACACAGCTAAGCAGTGAGAAGAATTACGGGCTCTGAAACAAGCCTGAGTATGACTCAGAGTGTAAAAAAAAACCCTCTTCGGGTCCGCTGGTCCTCAAGACCAGCAGGCTTCACCATCCCGTAGGACGTGTCCTACTCATCCTCAATCTTAGGATGATCTCCACTAGGATGCTCTCTGCATCCAGGGATCTCCCGGTTGAAGCTTCGCTCCCGGCCACCTTCATTCCGGCTTCAGGGGCAGCTGGGAGAAGGACCGAGCCATCCTCTCCTCGGACAAGTATCCATCCGCTATCCTCCTAGTACTGCTGTCCTCCTTTCCGTCTGAAGCAACTAGAGATACTTTTCGCAAGGGGCGATCCAATACGGCCTTCATCCCCTACATTTCGCAAGCAACCTCCTCCAGGACGACCATCTGCTTTCTACCTGCCTTGTGTCCACAAAGACTCTCCTCCGTGCTGTAAATGGTACACACTCCCGTGAGCTAGAACTGATAAACCGTCGTTGTCATTCCCTTCGTATGAACTATATGCTCTGCTCCGTGCGCAACGCCTGGGTTTCGGCAATTCCTGCATCTCATCCTCTGCCACAATCCGTTCACCGCTTCGCCCTCGTCCTGCGGACATACCTTCATTACCGTCCCTAGCTGCGCTTTAATAAGCAGCTCTTTCATCGTTACCGTCCCTACCCTTCTGGCCCTCAATTGTTGTAAGCATCCTCAGGACGCACAAGACACTATCTTGCTGTGACCTTTTCTTTCTATCTAAACGCGGATGCGCAGTTGGCTCCGCTATTATACTGTTTCAAACACAAAAACAAACACTCAAGTTCAACAGATGGCAACCCAAGCTTGACAACGGACAGCTTGACGTCCGCCCCTCTTGCATCTTATGCGTTTTTGCACACAGCCTTCACGTCAATGCATCCTCAACTACATGCAACCTGGTTTACATCACTTTTAGCAGTATGTTTGTGCTACCATCCGCACACACTACAAACAACTACACACCCGTTCCCGTATGTCCACCTCACCAATTTCTCCATCTGCTTCCTGTTTACCACTTAGATCCTTCATCCAAGGCCACAGGCGTAACACTAGTTTCCTGTGTCCTTCCCTAAACGACATTTCCGTCTGTGTCTTGTTCCTCAACACAACGATCTTCAGTATGCATTCCGCTTCATCCGCCTCCCATGTGGGGACGATACAATCGTGGTCCTCTCCTCCCTGTTAGGACCTTATCCTCACAATTTCAGCTTTATGAAACAATACCTTTACCCTTTTACAAAGTGTCTAGCATTCAACAACCAGCGTCTCTTCTTCCTCTGGAAAATCATTCCTTTCGATCTTTGTCCTACACCTACCAGCTGCCTTCTTCTTGATTCTACTTCGAAACTGTGTTCCATATTTCCAGTTTACCACAGTCCGTCCTGCGGACAGTGTCCGCTCCTCACATCTGCTGAGAGTTCGCCGCGTCATGCGCTCGCCATGCACATTCTCACTTTCCACATCCGGACGGTACCCACTCTTCACGTCTTCTGATCATAAGGACACTCATCATCCGCTTGCCCACTTCACACACTTTCCAGAGACCGTCCTACGGTGTCCGCTCCTCAAGTCTCCTACAGAACTTACGACGACACGCACCATCCGCCTGTCCACTTCACACTTGGGAGTACCATCATTCCCAACAAGGTAGGCGATTTCGGAATTTTATCTGATTTCCTATCTTGTACCCCACGGTGTTAAGACCCCTGCTTGCGGTTCCTTCTTCCGCTTCTTTAACCAATAATAATAAATATTACATATTACCGCACTGCCCAACCTCACTCAAGGATTTTTTCCTTCCGAAACAACGGATCACTCCTCAGTCCGCATATTATATCGGCTATCAGTGAAATTGCTTCGGGACTCAGGGTTGTCTTCGCCAGGGACTAGTTCCCGGGGATGCCGGCTTGTACGAGAGGGACAGCAAACCTAGCCCTCCTCCGGGTTACAAAGTCCGCTATAAAAATAGGTAATTTATATTTTCGTCGGCTATAAAAAGACTAAAATTGCAGGGCCTGCACCTTCTTAATTTTAGTTTTTATTACCAAACCGAAAATATACATTACCTTAACTCCCACCCAAGCCTCCCCTCCATTGTCTAGGTTCTGGGTACGGAGAAATAATGCCATCGGACGGCTGCGCCGAGTTTATATAGCCAGCCCTTCCTTGCGCATGCGCAGTAGTACAAGCCCAGCTGGGAAGCCAACTTTCAAGCTTCTATATAGGGGAATAATAGCTCAAAAGGAGGGAATCGCTATAAAAATAGGTAATGTATATGTTCGGTTAGGCAATAAAAACTAAAATTAAGCAGGTGCAGGCCCTGCAATTTTAGTCTTTTTTTAAAAATTTCCATCCTTAATGCTATTATTTGGTTTTTGCCTGACCCTGACGTAAGAATGGACGCCGGGAGAGATAATTTTATGAAATAATAGTTCGTTAGTATTTTTTTCTACTTGCTTTCAGGAAATTGTTGAGTTCCAGTTTTACTATTGGTATTTATGTCTCTGGTGGATGTTAATAGTTCAGACTTGGTGTATCTATTTATTAACTTCCCTGATATCTGTTTGAGTTTGCCCGGATTTATTACACTTTGTTAGGAAACGGGACACACTTTTTGTTTACGCATTGTTGATTGGTTATTGGGTAATTATCTAGAATAACTACTTTTCACGCTAGCGACTTCATTCACCTACCTGTCAATTCCGAAAATCATAACGAAAACTTGGCTAATGTTAAAACGCTACTCACAGCTAGTTAGGCCAGGGTTGGGTTTTTGACGTCGAAAACCAGTTTTTGACATGACATGTCGAAAACCGTACGAAAACCGTCGAAAACTGTCAAAAAGTGACGAAAACTGTCAAAAAGTGTCGAAAACCACTAAAATCAAGATTGAACTGCACAGATTCAATTAATGGTAATAGCAGCGTTAGGTAGCATGGCAATAAGTGAAATCTTTATTAATTAACATGAGATAAAACATCAAAAGCTTAGTTTTAAACATAATAATAGTGGGGTCTGAAAAAATGTCTAAGCTTCTTTGCCATTTTAACTCCCAGTCTGTATAGCTTGGAGTGCACGTAAGTTTGTGCTGCGGAAATGAGTTGGGATTATGAAAGTGGATCGAGTGGCTGATTGAGTTAACCTTCACATATTTGTTCAATTTAAATCAAGTATTGGTGTTGCTGGGCATAAGCATACAGACTGCGACATACATCTTGTGATTATTTTAACTGACTAGGCTTAATTTCTAGAAATAAAAAACAAACTGTGACATAGGGTTTACAAAACTTTGCAAGAGTGCAACCTATTTAATGGAAACATAATTGAAAATTTGCCAATTACTTAACCAGCAAACAGGTTGCAATCTTTATACTGTAATTATCTATGTATTTATGCATTTATTTATTTACATTTTTTTTTGCGTAAATGGAGTAGTTTTAAGTTTTTGACATGTCAAAAACCTATGTCAAAAAGGGGTTTTTGACATGACGGTTAAAACCATGGTAAAAACCGGATAAAACCTGTCGCATGTCAAAAACTTGCCAACCCTGAGTTAGGCGCCGCAATTCTACGCGATGATACCGCAACAAAAAAACCTGATTTCGACCGGAAAATTACTAAACGGAAATTACCTTCATTTGCTTCATTTTCTCTATGTAGCCAACACTTACACCTGTAAGCGCAGTAAGTAGTTTTATTTCTATACTAATATTTCTTCTGTAAACGCAGTAAGTAGTTTTATTTCTATACTAATATTTCTTTACAGTATGAAACACTGTCTGCAGGGGCGCGCTTCGAGCGCATTATTATATACATCCAGAATTTCTATAATCAGAAATAGTATGACACAAACGATTGTGAGACGAGAAACAAATTATGCCACTTCCTTGTTTCACAAATGTTTGCTTCATACTTTTTCTGATTACACCAATTCTCGATGCATATGATACTGCGCACAAAGCGCGCCCCTGCTGACTGTGATTCCGGCCACAATATATATACTGTCTGCCTGAGAAAGAGGTATTTTCCGTTCAGTAATGTTGCGGTGGAAATCAGGTTTTCTTGTTGTGTTATCACGTAGAATGGCGAATGTGTCTAGCTGTCTGTGGGTAGCATTTTAATGTATTTTAATAATAAAAAAAGAAAAAAGTGTTTGCTCAGGTTTTTTTATGATTTTCTGAACCGTAACGGCGAAAGGAATCGGTAGGTAGGTGAAGTAAGTCGATAGCGTGAAAAGTAGTTATTCTAGATAATCACTGGCTGTCACTGGCGTTCATAGTCGTGACGTATAGTCGTGTCGTGTTGTTTGGCTTTTATCTTTTGGTTGTTGGTTGAACCGTTGAGAGCAACGAAAAATAACACAAAGTTGTGGTGAACATGATTATTTATGTTTTGTGGATTTTTATAAGCCGTAGCCATCTTAGTGGTTAGGCAAGCCGACTTCAGAAAAATGTTACAACTTTAAGTTATGACCCCTCAATACCATCTTTAACGAAAGAAGTACTGTAGGTCTTTTACCGTAACTTTTGAATTTAACTGACTAGTTGAGTAACAAGACGGACGCATTGCAGTTTAGAATTCGGGAGGACATTGTCGCAAATTTGATAAAAGTTACGAGTAAGCGATGACCGCCAACATATGTATCTCGTAACATGCTATATGATCCAAGAGATAAAAGTATAAATTTGTACGAAGGTGTGTAACAGTAGAAGTCGTCGAGTTGTATTTTTTCCTTCAGAATTAGTAAATCCGAAGATTGATCCATGAACGGCCTCATTCCCCGAAGGATCCGAGAGTTTCCTTTCCCTTATTAAATGAATAAATAATTACGGATGTAAACCTATTTACCTTGCTTTTTGTACTTAAATGTTAGACTACCTGAGCACGGAATTAAACCCACGACCTTTGAAACCAAAGGCCAAAGTTCTACCACTGAGCCAAACTGACGTGGCCTTGTCAGTATGGGTCAGCCGTAGGACTTTGTCCTTTGGTTTCAAAGGTCATGGGTTCAATTCCCATTTAGGCAGTCTGACATTTAAGTCTAAAAAGCAACGTAAATATGTTCTCATCCATATTTATTTAACTCTTCTCGAGCCCATTTAGCTTTCCATCCTATTAAATGATTCCTCATTGAAGAACGCTACGTTTTTACTTTGCCCAAGAGCGTCAGTGCTCTGAAAGAGGGTAATAGTGTGCATTTTAAACTGAGCAAATATCGCCGAGTGGTCAGTGCCATCAGGCTCCAAGCTAACTGGATGATGCGGTTACTGCTGTAACGGAGTCGTACTTCTGACTTGTTTTCTGTTTAATGGGAAGGTTACCTTCTGACCTTATTTTAAAAGGACAAAATATTCCTAGATGTGGAAGTTTGTCCTGATCTGAAATCAACATATTTTCATTTTTAACATAGCAAGTAATATTTAATCTGCCCCAAAACTAAACTTGTCATGGATTCTCGTCAAGCTTTTCGGCCTTTTGAAGTATTGATTTCTAATCCCATTGAGTAATATCGAAGGTTAAATGAAATATATGGAAATTGCTTACTGCACAATTTTGAATTTTTTCATGTAACGTTTGAAGTCTTAGTCGGTGGGATTAGTTTGGCAAAAGAGCTTGGTGTTTGATATCATGACTTCAAATGGCCAAAAAGCTTGGCGGGAATCCTTAACAAGTTTTGTTTTCGGGTAGATATCACATACTTTTGGTCCAAATTGTTAAAATCCAGTTTTTTTTTTAGGAATTGCGAGATTGAAAAGCTAATCCAGTTTCGTGGTTTTTTTTTTTTTTTTTTTTTTTGCGTTAGTTCCGTTTTGAAGACAGTAGTCAGGTTTCAAGTGGACTGACTTTTCAGCAACACTGTGGTATCTGCAACCGTACAGGAAAGCTTACTTGTGTTCCTTTGATGTTTTGACTTTGGTTCACTTGAACCTTACCTTAAACGTCAAACGAGTGCGTTTTTACCTGCACGCTATCACAAAGTAATTGTCATTGAGATTGGTTTTTTTTCTAATAGGTGTACGTGTGCCTTAATTTTTGTCGAGAGGTCCACCAAACTCACAATGGTAAATTCGAGTAGTCGAGTTGGCAAACTTGGATAAATTTTCACTGCAAATTCCTGTTTCCACGAGTACTGGTTAATTATTATCATCCATCATTCAGTCAGTTTGAAAGTAAAGTTTAAAATACATTTTTTCCCATCAGTTTTCGCAACACTTCTGTGCAGCTTGGGAGTAACTGAAACGCTACCCTTGATTGTTTCTGGTTGCTTCCCTGCAGCTCTCCTCATATCCACGCTTATAAGAGTGATGTAAGAATATGTCAGCTCATAGCTTTGCCGTAACGAGTGGCGAAAAAGAATTTCCGCGAAAATTTGCGTAGTTGGCGAAATTAAAAATTGACTTTGCCGTTTTGTAATATAATATTATAATATCGGAGGCCGGCTAAAAGGAAAGCCTAAAGGAAGGCCTAAAGGAAAACCACTTCTCCCCTCCTCGCGCCTGCATTGAAAATGCACTCTCCCATTCTACCTGCAGCCAAAAAGGAGCCAGGCATGAGTGGTCGATCAATCTGACATGTCGTCGGGAAAATGTTCCGGGAAATGTGACCGGCCCCGTGCATAGCACGGGCTTCCTCTAGTTATTGATAATGTAGAAAACAAAAACAAAATATGCACAAAAATGTATCCCCACCGAGTCTGAAGTCGTGACACAGTTCGCAAAATTCGCAATTTCATACACAGCTGGCAAAACTAAAAATTGAGTTGGTTATATTACTTCCTATAGTTCTTCTGTTAGACAGTGCCGCTCAGAAGGGGTTTCAGTGAGGAGCAACTCCTAACTGGTATTTTAGGAGGGTAGATAAGTTACTGAGCTATTAATATACCAAAACATAACATCACTGCCAGGATTTAAAACGCTTCTTAGGTAAAGCAGAAACATCAACAAACTCTGCATAAAACAAAACTTAGTAGGGACCTCTGCCAAGTTATCGCCGTGTAAAGTTGTGATATCAAATAAAATCTCAAAAACTAATGTGAGTTGCCTATTTGATTTACTAGTTCGTCTCCTAGCCCATCAGTGCCGATTGGTTTTAGTTAAAAACAGAAACGTGAACTAAAGCCGTACTTCATGAAAACCGGTGGCAAAATTAAAAACTGAGTTGGAAAACTTGAGTTAGCTGTTTAATTTTCTGTAGTCCTTTTTCTGTTAACCTATCGCCACAACAATTTAAATTTGTATTAATGCAGAAACAACTACATTTTCCAAATCAAACTTGTTAAAAATTATAAAAAATTTCGAAGGACCAGAATTTGACGAAAGAGTGTATAAGATCACAGATTAAAGGACAAAAGCGACCAAAAGGCTACAAAATGAGGGCAAAAATTACCCTAAGATCCCGTGAATCAAGGGAAGAAAATTAAATTGAAGCATGTTGATTTCAAATGTGGAAGCTTTTCTCCAATAATGCCTCAAGTTGTTTTGGACAAAACTGAGGTTAAGGGTTTTGCCATTTCTTTCGTCTTTCGACGCTCCATTTTTTAAAACTAGAGCATGTTTTTGCTCTAAAACATGAACGTTTTTTACAATAATACCTCTAGGCCTAGTTGTTTGGGATAAAACTGAGAAAAAGATTTCATTATTTTGCACCTTTCGATAGTCCATTAAAAATAAAATTTGGCCTCCGGCGGGGGAGGGGTGTTCCCTCCCCTACTGCCCATGTTTGCACACAGCAGTTATCGTCATTCATTATAGCCTAAGGCCCGTATTCTGAACGCTGACTAAAACTCGTCACTACTTGACTTGAAATGACGTCACGCCTATTTAGTGCCATTCACCACCAGAACTTCTTTTGGAAACATTTGGAAGAAATCTGGTGGTGAATGGCACTTAATAGGTGTGACGTCATTTCAAGTCAAATGACGTCACACCTATTAAGTGCCATTCACCACCCGATTTCTTCCAAATGTATCCAAACGAAGTTCTGGTGGTGAATGGCACTAAATAGGTGTGACGTCATTTCAAGTCAAGTACGAGTTTTAGTCAGCGTTCAGAATACGGGCCCAAAGGTCCAAAATGTTCAATTAAGACAATCCCCAATCGTCAATGGCAGCTGGCCTGTATACAGGGTGAGGCAAAAGTCTGGTCACACGCAAATAACTGACGTTGTAATGGTGCTATATTAATTCTGAAGACATTTGTAATGTAAGTCAGATATAGCAAAGCCAGTGAACGCATTTGAAATGACCTTGAAAACAGCATTCAAGGTCATCTGAATTCCATCTTCCAAACTGCACAAGATACAGCAGAAAAGTGAATTACAAACGTGTAGGCGTGCATCAAACATGACAAACTACGAAAACAGCTCGAAAATCGGAGCATATTAACAATAATTACGAGGAAAACAAAATGGCAACAAAATCTTCCCTGAACGTTTTAACTGCTATGCAGTGAAACTTACGGGTTGCCTTTTCAAGCGAGTGCACGTATGTGATCTGAGTCTTTCTTGCATCAATCAATGCAAGTGAATGAGTGCAGTTCAGGACGCAATAAAAGAAAACAACGTATGATACGGATTAGGCCTAAAGTATTAAGCTATCATTCACAACACAGATAGATACGTTTGTTATGTGATTATTTTCTGATTTTTTTTTTCCGGCGCTAATGCCCCTTTGAGTGACATTCAGCCAGGTGGCAAAAAAAGTCTCAACAATGCAAAACGTATTGTTGTTACGAATTTCCACACTTCTTTTCCAAAGACAGGG
>JAHWFP010023044.1:3259-15113 GCA_023313725.1 Lithobius niger
GTAACGAAGAGTTAAATAAACTGACTGGCTGGTGTAAGAATAAAAAACGTGCTCTGAAACGTAACCAAGGAATCAACCAGTGACGAGTCTATCTTTTTTTTACCCTTCAGATGTAAAGAAAATCTCCTCAGACCAAACCTTGATTCCCCCCAAGCTGTTCAGACGTTTGAAATCGTGATATCAAACAATCGTGATATCGTGATTTACTGCGCAAATTTTCAAGTATTTCATTTAACGTTTGAAGTCTTAGTAGTTGGAATAACTTGGCAAAAGAGATTGGCTTTTTATATCGCGACTTCAAACGGCCGAAGGGCTTGGCAGGAAACCTTAACAAATTCTGTTTCGAGGAGACATCACATCTGCTTGGTCCAAATTAATAAGGTCCATTTTTTCTCCCTTACGAATGACAAGAAATTGCTTTCGTCGGTTTCCATTAATAGGCTTACGTTTTCGTAATGAAGTTAGAAAGTTAGTTCCAAATGTTAATAGTTTGGCTGATTGGGAAATGTGTCAGTAATGTCGTTTTGGGTGAACAAATGACTTTCGTTCCATCTAAGACTCTTACTGTACTTGACGTTTTACTTTTTTTTATTATTAGGCACGGTATTGCAAATAGGCAAGAAAGGGATTTCTTTGTACATAATGTGTTGATGAACCACATCACGATTACCACAACACTTGTCAGCCCTTTAATTTCTACCCTTTTTTATGCATCCCAGCCTTTATTTGCGAGTCATAATTAAGGAGGAAATGGCGATTTGTCACCATCAGAATTCCAAGAAGAGTCCGCTGATAATTCTAGGAGGGAGGCAGCCCTCGGATTGCAACGTTAGGAAACCATAGTGTAAACGATTGAAGCATCCCTTACTGTAACCACCATAAACACAGTTCTGAAGCTGACAGAAGTGACGCACTCAAACTAAGAGCACCAAGTGTAATCGACGGTTTAGATCATATCCTATACTCCTGCATACTACGAGAGAACTGGAAGGAACTCTTTTATAACTCGCATCCCAAGACTCTGGATTCGAATAAGCTTTAGGTTTACTGTTACCTCAAAATGTAGTGCGCTTTGAAAAAAATTGGAAACTGAATGCTGACGCAAGAGTTGAATTTGGTAACAAGAGTCGTTAGTGAACTGGCCTTTTGAAAAAAGGTTGGAGGGGGTGAAGGTTAATATTTTTTTTGTTCTGGTTAGAGGGTGAAAAAATCATGAATTTTTAAGGTTTTTGAAATGAGGGAATTTATAGATAATATTGGGGCGACATTTTCAATTTCTCGCATCCAACGATAAATAATGATCGATCCCTTAATACAGTAGAGGCTTTTAAAACACTTTCTCTCCAGGTTTCTGTGGTGTCGTCATAGAGGCACCACAATGGTAGCCCTTTAAGTCCCAATGTAAACCCATTCACAGCTTAATATACCTCCATAGTTAACTACAGTCTATACATACAATGTTATTGCCATACCAGTATCACATGCCTACAGGCCATGTGACATACCTTATATAAAAGCTGTACCTACTCAATAAAGCTGTCCTTCAAGTGTTAGTCTACAGCACAGGTGTTCCTAGTTTTTACTATGCCTTAGTGAACCCACAAGTGTATGACTGTCACTCTCATACATCACAGTTTCGATATTTTTTCTTGAATTACTTATGTTCGTCCTTAACTTGTGCCGTGAAGGTGATTTTTTTAAAAGCAAATTATTATACCTGGGACCAGTTTAGATCCGTGTGTTAAAATGACATTCATGTTTCCGATATGCCATGTTAATGTTTTTTATATGTATTGTTTATGCAGTTTTACTTACCTTTAATACTGAAAGCTTTAAAGGAGAAATAAAACATTTCAAAGGTTTCAAACCAAAAAATATATAAATGTCTGGTGAACGCACTAGCCTATCAAAAACGACCCTGAAAAAGGGTACAAAGTGATACAACAATAGCAAAAAAAATATATATATATTCAGCAGTACGTCAGGAAGCTATTCAATTTAGTGGCAGAAGCTCAGCTTTTTGAAAAATTTTTAAACGAAAATAACAAACAAAAACAATGCCTGTGGTAGATTTTGACCCCAGCAATGGAGCGCAGGGTTAAAATCCTAGTAAAAAGGGAAAGTTGCCGACTTTTTTGTCGACTTATTGAATTTTTTCGTGTCAGTGAGCGAAAATATTTTTGCAGATAATGCTGATTCAAATTCTGAAGTTCCTGAAGACGTTTACGAAACCTCCTGTTCTAGATCTGAATCATCCCCAACTATTGCTTGCACCTGGCTTTGCGGAACAAATACTCTAACTGGTGGAAAAGCTCTTTTAAAGAAGAAATACCAATGGGATACAGTGAAAATCATTTCACAGTAAATCATTTAATTAAGTTATGAAGGAGCTCCGATCAGTTCCTGTTGCTCCAATTCCTGTACTAATTGTTAAAATTTTGCTCATAATTCTCACTGCTAATTTCGAAGTTTCTTTCAGGTTTTAGCAAGCATTATTTAATCGCTACTTTTACCATTGAATAATTGAGCCAAAAGTTTGTCCGCCCTACTTTTCACGAAATTATTCTTTTAAACCAAGTTTCAGATCGACCTTCTCCCATCAGGTACAGGTTCTTAACATATATAAAAAAAATATTTTTTAAATACGATATTGCTGTAGAAGCAAAACTGGTGGTTCCAGTCACCTTTTAGATTGGTGAAAGGACTGATTTCGGTGATCAAATACAAGAAAATCTGGTTAGCATCTACCTTCTAGGCGTTTCTGTTTTAAACTGGTGACTGTCATGGAATGAAGAACACTACAGGTGTATAGCAAACATATATGAAAAAGCCTAAAAAAAGTCAAATAATTTTTCGGTCAAATCTGAAGTTTCTGTAGATAGTTTAAAATGGGTCATAGTCACAACATTTTTTGCTCTCATTCATTTAGAAGGCTATCATTGTTTTACGAGTAGTCGGCACTCTAACCCCTCTGTTGGAATGTAAACAAAAATAGCTGGTCTTAATGCTTAGAAAAAGGGATATATGTGTTTTCCTGGTAGAAACGCAATGGCGGTTGTGATTGTCTGTTTTTCCTCACCCCTCCCCTTCCCCCCCACCACCACCACACACACACACTCCGGAGGGGAAGCCTTCAGAAGTTTTTAGCCTGGATTAGTTTACTTTAACAGCTAGTTTTTCTTTAATTAAAAATTCTTTTTATAATTCGTTCCCCCTCAACCGCCAACACACCGTCTTATGACCGGGCTCACCAAACTTTTGCCCACCAAATTAGCATTTTGCTCCACCATATTTGAATTTTGGCTCACCATATTAGCATTTTGGCCCACCTAATTAAAAAAAATTGGCCCACCGAATTAGTTTTTCCGTAAATTTACAGGCATCCACTCCCCCCCCCCCCCCCCCACGATGCCCGTTTACAGCATTCAGTTGAATCGGTCATTACAAGGTTAAGCACATGAACATTGCAATAAACAAATAAAAAATAAATTTAAAAAAGAGGAGGTGCTGGCCCACTGGGCGATCGCACTGTAGCTCCCCTACCCAGTCCGGGCCTACCTCTACCCGGGTGCATTTGGTTTTATTTCACTAAATCTTAACTCTGACTAATTATACGACGCCATTTTGGGGCAAATAGCGTTATGTGATCAGAGAAGTCGCTTTCATATTTGAACTACTTTGGTGATTCTAGCAGTAAATTGCAGTCACAGGCCGTAACAAGTTGTGGCAACTTCAATGAACATGAATGTAAGTCAGGGGCATGAATGAAACCAGGTTTACAAACAATAGAGTGATTCGGATATTCGCGAATGCCCATCTTTGAGGGGTCTCACGTGATGACATCCATTTGAGTTACGTACAAAAATAGGCTTCGAAAAAGTCGCGAAAGACCCTGTATTTTACGGTTTATTAACGTGAAATACTTTTTTTTTATTTTCCTTCGAAACTCGATCGTGTAAATACTGGAAATGCGAACTGCTGAAAAATACATACGCAAATTAAAATTTTGCATCGTTATATAATTCACCTTGTAATTAAGAATGACGATTCGGCTAAAAGGCGTTATTGAAGAAAAAAATATGGGTGCCATTGCGTGCGCATGCGTAATTTGCCGAGAGACACGAGCGCTCATTTAAGACAACAGAAAGATATGTGATAATATGCCAGGTGCGGGGACCTGAAGACCCCTGACTGGTTTCCACAATGCGTGGACCAGCTCAGTGCAGGATGTACCGTATTGTAAACTCCGTTGACGGGTTGGCCTATTTCTTCTAGAAGGTGTTTACACATTCCCTGCGGATATAAAAGGGAGACGCACTGCTTTTCTGCAGAGCTTGGTTCCTTGCCACAGGCATCTACTGCTTATATGCCTACGTTAAATTAAAGGGTTGACAGTCTCGTCAAGGGGGAGTACAGGAGAATTACAAATATGTGCGTGGATCTTTATACCGTAACTCCAATTCATTCGTATGGTTGAAGAAGAGAAAAGGTTGTGTGGTGCAGGAGACAAATTAAACTAGGCTTCTCTTTCAGTTCCATATTTTATTTTATATTTCTTCATAAACATGGAAATGGAAAAACGTGGAAAAGGAATGGACTGTCATTTTTTTTGTCTACTCAACTCTGCCTCACCTCTAAGTCGATTGTCGCTGGTCGGATCTACACTTCTACCAACACAAGTTGAGGAAAAGTCTACGTCTCTGAAACGTCTAGGAGTTCATGTTAGTTACAATCTTCTGATGGTCGCTATACGCAATAAGAAGACATGTAGGCGGTGAAAATCGTTCTTACACTTCTTATTAGCTCGGTGTGTTTTTCCATGCAAGATAGACATCTACGAAGCATGATGTGAGTTTTAGGTTACATTCCTTTTGAGCCTGAAAACTACTGAAATGGCCGACATGTTTTTCGACTCCATCTTGTTTTTTGTTACGAGTAAATTTGTAAAGACAGCTTGCGGTAGAGCCTGTTTTCGTGCCGTTTACTGAAGAGAGGTGAAAGAAAAAGTAATAACTACAAACAATCAGCGACAATCGGCAATCAGATGTGACAGAGGTGGGACAGGCACATATTGTTTGTGAATAAAAGTATTGTTTGCTACAGTTTGCTGCTAAAAAACAGAAGGAGCTCTCAAGCTTAAAACAGATACAGCTCTAAGTCTAACGCAAAGAAGAACGATAATTTGGTAGGACAAGAAGCACCAATAGGCCATTTTTCGCGTAACAAACGCTTTTCCGGTTGAGGCATGAAGGTGACGGCCATGTTGCGGGAAGATACGGCAATCTACAGTAAAGAGACGGCCATGCTGGTGTTAATGACGTCATATTACACCAGAAAAGCTCATCTATAAAATGAGACTGTTGGCTTGCTCGATAAACAGAAATTCATAAATAAAAAAACCTAATCTCCGTTTATTATAGTTTGCTTCTTACGACAGTAAATGCATTTTTTTGTCCGCTAGCAAAGTAAACAGACAGAGTTTAATTTTTTTAATTCCGTTTTGTGCAAATCCACTAGTCACGTGCTTCCTTGCAGCACACTGATTGACTGTTCGGGCTACTTCGTCGGATTTGGTGAATATGACGTCAAACTACGGCCCCAATCAATACATTTTCACAAACACAATACTACCGGAAGTCAGGAATGATCCATATTCTCTAGTCGCTCCATCTTTGGTCTAATGGTCGTTATGCTTTCATGGTTATATTACAACACTTTGTTGACCGAGGTTATTGAGTATTGTGTATCAATGGATTTAACCTAACGGGAAGTAACTTTTCCATAGTGTTAATTAGTTAAGAGCTAACGTAAAGAGCTTAAAGATATTTTTTAGCAGAAAGCATGTATCCGTTCACACTGTAAGGACAGATAAGTAAGTTGCGTTCAATGCTTTCGAAAGCTACGTTTAATATGGGGCTGTACTTGAGGTGAGGTAGCTAAGAAGTGGCAGGAGTTTGTTTCCACCCTGTTGGTGGACGCACCCCCTGACATAATAGGTAGCGCTATTCAAAAGCAACATTGGGATAAACATTAAAGTATAGCTCAACCACAATAATTTGTTTTCTTAAATAACGTCCTTCAGCCAGTTCATAATTCTTAATTACACGATGAATTATATAATAGTGCAAAATTTAAATGTGCGAGTGCAGTCTTCACCAGTGCTTACTGGCTGCGAGCGTCTGACAGCCTGACGGATAAAAATTCCAAAATAATAATAATAATACGTATCTTTTTCTCATTTCCAGTATTTGTACGATCGAGTTAAGGTTTGGAATAAAAATTTAAAAAATATTTCAAATAGAATAAACCGTAAAATACAGGGTCTTGCACCGCTTCTTCGAAGCTATTTTAGTACGTAAATCAATTAAATAGGATGTTGTTGCGCGAGACCCCTCAAAGATGGCGGCTTGCGAATATCCGAATCACTCTATTGTGTATTCAACCATCCAGAGTGGTTAAGCTTGTGAAATAAATTATTTGCATAATACTACTGTTTCAATCTGCACACTTCTTAATATATTGCGTTGTCTAAGTCACTATTCAGCATCACTCAAAAACTGGAAATTTCTTACTACTGACATGCAATGTGAAATCAAATGAATGTAAATTGTGGTAAATAATGGTGAGACACGAAATTTAGATCTTATTGTCAAACAATCTGAGACTGCACTTTTTTATATAGCATTTTTTTGTTGTTGTTTTGAGTGGTGCTGACTAGTTGCTTGTTCCTGTCCGAAATCTGAAGTCAATGTGCCTGTCCTCTTTAAAAGTTTATTTTGCCTTTAAATTTTGGTTATTTACAAATATTTTGTAATATTTCAGACAATAATTGAACATTTGTTGTAAGCAGCCTAAATAATGCAAGGGATGCGCGAATATACTCTAGTTATAACATTCTCGGTCAGTAGCTCGAGGGTGGGCGACGGTGAATGACGGCTGAATGTAGCTCTCGTTTATATAGTTGTTAATTTAGCCAAAGAAGCGTACGTACTGTGAACTGGTAGAGGTTTCAAACATAAGTCTTAAGAGTTTATGAGAAATGCCACTTAAAGTGGCACTATCACCGATTGAAATGCGGATGAAAATGCTATGGCGCCATTTAGCGGTTGTTATATTGTTAATCTTTACAGCTTGCTGCTAAAAATTTGTTACTCCACTTAATGATTTCTGCCCAGTGCTCTACAATAATAATTGCTCTGCCGATGCGAATACTGCCGTAACATCAATATCGTGTTCAAAAGGCCCTGATCGGTGTTAATACCTACATTTTGAGCTGTACAAATTGAAAATTGGTTCACTGGTTCGATCTCTAGGTGAGAGCAAAAGTTCTAACCCATTTGGCTTTCCGTGTCAAGAATAATGTAGTTACATTAAAATACCATGCGAAAGGCCCTAGGCCTTGTCCATACCTACGTTTCAAGCTATACAACTTGAAAATCGGTTCTGTGGTTTGATCTTCAGGTGAGGACAAAGAGTCCCAACAGCAACATTAATGATTTCTGCCCAGTGCTCTGCAATAATAATTGCTCTGCCGACGAGTATACTGCAGTCACATCAAAATCGGGTTCAAAAGGCCTTGGTCGGTGTTAAGACCTACATTTTAAGCTATACAAATTGAAAATCGGTTCATTAGTTCGATCTCTACGTGAGAGCAATAGTTTTAGTCCATTTGGCTTTCCGTGTCAAGAATATTGTAGTTACGTTAAAATAGCCTGCGAAAGGCCCTAGGCCTTGTCCAGACCTACGTTTTCAGCTATAAAACTTGAAAATCGGTTCATGGTTCGGTCTCCAGGTGAGGGCAAAGAGTCCCAACAACAACAACAACAACAACAACAAGAACAACAACAGCAACAACAAATGGCCATGCTGTGGACGCCGAACGGTTTGATTGTTGTCATTAAAATTTGTAATGTGGTGAAATAGTTACGACACGACCCCAAATACCGAATTTCGTTGGTCTATGTCAATTCTGGGCGAGACTATAGGAGTTCAAAGTTTGATGTTTAACATGGAAGTTCATGCTGAGGCTGACATAAGTTCATGCTGAGGCTGATTTCCTGCTGCCACATAGATGGCTTCTCTGCTCTACCCAACTTCTTTTGCCAATATCTTCCTTGTTTTGCATGCGATTTATTTTTGCTTCTTGTGATGAACTAGTGCTGCAATCGCCCACACCTTTTTAATTTATGCCCCTTTCTTGCTTAGGCTAGGAGATACAAATTAGATGACCTTGAATAAGACCTCCAAGGTCATTTTGGACAGCGTCATCGGAATTGCCGTAGGTGACTACCATACGAGCATGCTATTATCAGCAACCCATATCCAAGTCTTAAGAATGTATTTGACCTGGTACGGGACTTGTGAGATGTACTGTAGTGTTGGCTGTAGGGCATTCTCAATCACGTGACCGGCAGCCGCGTTTTTCTCACTGGTGGACCAGCGACGCGTCTGCCTCAACGCTGGCAGTACTACGATACAGCTGAACGATACGGCTGTCCACATAAACACGCTGCTAAACTGATTATTTTGGTAGCTTGAAGCCCGATATCTTAAAGAGATACGCAGAAATGAATAGTTAACCAGTTTTGGAGATCGTTATACTATCAGACCATCAGATGTTTAGGGTTTGTCGTCGATCCACCACGAATCACGTCGGCCTACCCGGACATCGTACTGGGTTTTGTTTTTTACGTTGGTTTATTCCTTCTGTTTGTTTTTCTTTCGTTCCCTTTTCTGTTGCCTGAGTAGGCAAAAAAAAAGCAATTTAAAACAGAATGAAAGCAAAAAAAAAAGGAGGGTGGGGGAAAAGAACGAAACCAATGTAAAAAAAAAAACCCTCTAAATTACCGGGCGTTTTCGAAATGTTATTACGGCATAGTAAAGCTTACAATTAGCTTGCAATCAGTTTGCCTGTGGCTGGGCGATGGAAGTAAATTCCATCAATATTAATTATGATCCTATTACATTGGGCTATGCTTACCTCTGAGTGTATAATAAAGCTTCAAAGCCTAGAAAAACAAATTTTGCTGCAAGATTGGACTACTTCTAGTTGGACCACGTTTTGAATAGTGTTGGCCCCGTGCTCACAATACAGGGCATCTGCTGCCGGGAAACCTAACAAAGTCAGGGAAATTTGCTGTTCTGTTAGGTGGGGTGGGGGGGGGGGCGCTACTAATAACTCTGAAGAAAATAACTTCCAAATTCCAAAATGATAGAAAAGGCAGAAGTCAGGAAATGTACTATCCCAAACCACTAATGTATATTTTTTCAAACATCCGTTATTTTGTCTAAAATAAACTCCCCCTCCCCACACACCACCACCACCATCACCCCTAACAGCAACGACATTGGTACACTGGGCTTGACCACCACATGGTCCTTTTTTGTGCTCCCTCGACCATTGTGGCAACATGCAAAGAATAAATGATTTTTTCCGGGGGGGGGGGGGGGGGGGGGGGGTAAATGTAAACTTAAAATGTTTCTTCAGTTCTTCTCTAGAACTGTTATCAAAACACTGCACAAATGGGTAACTGATATAATATCCACCAAATTTTTCCTGGCCGCAAAATTCGATTAAAATAAATACACAGCGACGAATTACCTATTTTTTATTGGGGGAGTACTGAATCGGGCTGCAATAGTGTGAAAAACCAGGAGGAGTATGATGAACTTTAATGAACTAGTGCTACAATCGTCCATAACTTTATTTGAGGAGCGATTATGATACGTGCCACTAGTGACATTTTGAGTAAATCATAAAAAACATATTTCAGACAAACAGTAGGTTGAATTTAATTTCTACCACATGAAGTTACTGTCGTTTTCTTTCACCTTTCAGTTAATGATTTGACTTGCGAAATTCGTGTACGTAATAAATTTGTTCGAGCAGTAAAAAAAAAAATTTTTGTTTGCGTGCTCGAAAAAGTAGCAAGCTTGACTAATTAGTATTTAACAGCATGGACTAATTTTAGTTTTTAAAAAAATCAGTAGGGCAGCCTTACGAAAAAAAGCCAGCTATTCTTGCTACAGACAGTTCTGTTTTATAGAAAGGCAAAAATAAAACCCACCGGCTAATAGCGAAATATGTACATAAATAAATCTTGGGTTGAATATTACAAAATGTTGGCGCTGTGTGCAAATCTTCGGGTCATGCTGTCCAAAATAAACAAGTTACGTTTTTAATTTGCCGATTTTTATGTCTCTCAACAGCGCTCACGTGTTAAACTAAAAAAAATAATTTCAAGTATTTCAACTTTTTTTTTTGTACTCTTGCGAATCTGAATAAAAAATTATTCGTGGAGAACTGCTTTCTTAGCTCTGTGATGAAATGCTCTGAGGAGATTACATTACCTTGCCTTTTATCCGATAATTCAGCCATACGAACAGCTAGCTGATAAACGGCGTTTTCACGCTGTTGCTGAACCTTGAATATTTCGTTAACCGCCGTAGAACGATAAAAACACGAGCATACTTTTAAACTTTCATTAGTGCAGCGATATACGTCACGAAAATGAACGATGACATTACTTTCTTGAAGAAAATAACGATTGAATACAAGCTGTTTACCGTAGGTGGCTAGCATGGTTTGTTGGTCCACCAGGGAGTATCTTGTGGGCGGAGCCTAACGCTCGTGACGCTTATAGCGAATGCCTTATCGCCGTGTATGATACGTTTTTGTCCGTTCACTCGGTACCTACCTAAACGACCAAACAGCGCGAACCAAACGCACCACTGTTGGTGACAGTTTGGCTCATTCCTTGCTAATATCCGTGTTGATGCGGCTTGGTTGACGTCAACATCGTCAGCGATGAATCTGTTTCTTGAAAACTGTTAGCTCGCGCATGCTCAAACCTACACCCCAGCAAACCACCTCCCTGAGATGGTTCGCAATATGGCGTTGCTCTCGCCTGGTCCCATCTATTAGCCAATCCTGGTCAAATCCATTAGCCAGGTCTGGTCCTGGTGATGGTATGACGTATCGAATACTCTGCTGAGCTTGTTGAGCTGTATTCTAGTTTAGGAAGGTGCTGAACGGCTGACGCAACATCACTGCGCACGCGCGACGGCAAGTATGGAGCCAAACTGTCACTAACAGTGGTGCGTTCTGTTCGCTCTGTTCGGTGCTTTAGGAAGGAACTGATTGTGTTGGTTTTATGTAAAAAAAATGTATATCACCTTTGCTGTCCAGAAGTGCGCTGAACGTTTTTGTTTCGCATTACGCTGTTGATTTGTTGATTTTGTTGGCGGTTACGGAGTTACAGCCCACAAAAAAAAATTGTTTTGTTGGTAGGACTAGTCACCCCATCCACTCCCCGTCCCCTCAGGGGGGTTTTGCACCAGCTATCATAGTTACCCTTCATGTTCATCCATACCCAGTTACCCTTCATGCTTTTCAGAGAAAGTGAACAATTCAAGTACTAAGCCACCTTACTTATGGTAGTGGACTACTCTGGCCACTGGGATGTGCTTGCTCACGTTGTTCGCGTGTGCACTGGGTGGCACGATGTCGTTAATCGAGAGTCGTCTGACGATGTGAAACGGATGTTAATACAAGCGATGGTTTGTAGACTGTTGCATAGGAAAGCCCAATCAGTTATCACTTGGAACAGGCTTTCTGTATTAAAAGGGTGAATAAAAGAACATATACCCCAGGGTGGTTGGATTACACGTAGACCGGGTGGACCCACTCAGTTGAACGCGTCTGAGATAGCAGAGTAATTTCCCGTTGTACAGCATACGAGCGAGATTACCCAAGATGCCACAATTGGTGACGTGTCTGCTCCCAAACAAAAACAAAGCCACGCGGCTTTATCGTATAGCAGACAACGCTTACTCTTGCGAACTTGTGCGTAGC
>JAHWFP010023047.1:0-10794 GCA_023313725.1 Lithobius niger
TTTGATTTAATTTTTAGATCATAAGATTTTGTTTTCTTTGCTCATGTACAATTTATGTGGAATACACCAATTCTTATTCATACGAATCTTGAATTTTCCAGTAAAGAATGGCGTCTGCAATTTGTTTTCTGTTCTCATTTTAATCATAGCGCCGACAAAATGCTATTCGACAAAGAGTCATGCGCTGTTAGCGCGGGCAGCCAACTGGCCTCAAATGTGACGTAGTAACTACGTATGGGTCACGTGATCTCACAATTTCTATTTCGAGCAGCACGGAGCAGTAAAGACACCGCGACTGAAAACGCGTGTTGCCGGTGAAAATACCCGGGGCGTCACAACGCGAGTGGACAGAAAATTACGGCGTGACGCTGCCAAAGCGCCCCGTGTAGATGCACCCTTAGGCGTCTTGATGCGTCTCACGACAACAAAGCGAAACTCTGTCTACAGAAAGGCTATTGGGAGTCTCTCTACCAAATGCGACGTCTCGGAAAGTTTTGTCGTGAGACAATTGCCGCATGTGGTGTGTGGCTGGCATTACGAACATTTTGTCTTAAGGTGTCTGATGCTATCGGTTTATGGGTTTCAATGGACTGGCCGCACATTGCCTCAAACATGTCGTCAGGCGAATTGAGTCAGTTGTAGATTTTTTAAACTTTTTGTTTTTCAGACTGAATAGAATTTTTTATCCTGAAACGCTTTAAAAAAAACCTTTTGAACTTTTAGACATTTTCAGGTTTACCTCCGGGCCCCACAATATCTTAATCCGGCCCTGAATGGCACTATGATTTTCAATCAGCGTCATTGAGTAATTACCGAAGACACTGAGTGATGTTGGTGCCTGCACCATTTACACTTATGTATGCTTTCCTTGGTGAAACACTATCGTTATATGCCACCTAACACAAGTAAACAATTCACGGATATTTGCTACCCCCACCCCTCTGTTCCAAAACGACAGTGAGCATACCCTCCTCCCCCACCCCCAATTAGTCCCAGATATTTTCACCAGGGACATTTTTCTCTCCAGAATAAAATATTTACAAAAACAGTGTTAAATGTTTATTTAAAGTTATCCTGTGGTTTTAAAGGTTACTTGCTGGAATATTATTTCAAACACCTATAATGCAGAGACTTATCATCCGGGGGTTATCCTTTCCAATTATGGGGTTGCAAAAAGGTGATTTCTTGTCCGGGGGGGGGGAGGGGTAGAAGGGGAAGAAAAATTGACTGTTTGAAATGCATTTGCGTACTGAATTTTTTCTTGGCGTGGCATGGGTCACGGTAGGTCACAGTTTGTTTTTTAGCGGGTGGGTCAAGTGGGTCTTGGGTCAGGGCTCGAGTGGGTCAAGTGGGTGACGAGTCGGAAAACGTGACCCACTTTCATCTCTGGTCCGAAACCGAAGACACAAACAATTTTTTTAATTTTATGGTCGCGATTTTTGATACAGGATAACACGTAGTTTAAAATAGAACCTTCTCCCGCCCCCTCCAACTCTTCACTCCTAGCCGGAACAACTTGCCTGTTATGCCCCTGGCTTTATTATTATTGTAAAGTCAAGTTAATAAAAAAAATTGCTAAAAATTTCGACTCAGTTTTCATAATTGCTTGATTTGTCATCGTACCATCGATCCATTTTTTTTTTAATTGATCACTCGTCTGCATTCGAAGAGAAAAGGGCCCTGAAAACCACTCATGCTCATGTTCACTGTCGTCAATTACAAACTACCACTTATAAGAATTTTCTAGCAGTTGCCACATTCCGTCGTGAGATAACCTATAGCAAATAAAACCGAAGTTAAACTAATTTATTTTTTTTACCTTTAGGTACAAATATCTGCACAGTTTTGCAGAAAAGTGAACCTAGTCGGGCTTGGGATGAATTTGAAATAGCACAGTACTATACGCTAAATCCGCTGGATGTAGAATTTGGGGTGTGTACTAATAACCAGTGGTACATTTAGGCACCGTCACAGTAAGCGCGCGCCTAGAGCCTCGAATGTTCAGGGGGCTCTAAAAAGTCAACAACGAAAATCTTATCATTATTTGGTACAGTAGTGACCGAATAGAAAACTGCGTACGTAGTCAATGATTTTCCATTTAAATTTGTAGAACTTCACACAGAATTTAGGTCGTAAGCAACTACAGGTGATATATTAAAACTGAAATTATAATAAACACAGCTACGTTATTAGCTTTAGTGCAGTCGTTAACGAAATCGCACTTTTCAGCTGAAAAAGAAACACAATGGTAAAAATTGCGCACAATTTTTGTTTTCGTTATCTGTAATAATCAAGAATACCAGAAAATTGTTAAATTTCACGCTACACCAGAATATTATCGAGGTTTTGCAGTTAAGTGTACAGAAGACTTAGAAAACTGAGTCAGACACGTCCAGAGAATAGGTGTCCATCATACTGTCTTTGTCCCCACCACGTAGGGGGTCTTAGAGGGTTTTTTTGGGGGAGGGGGGCGAGGGGGAAGGACCCTCATATCGCATTCGGCGAATTCCCTGATTTCTGTCGGCTACACAGTAGGGCCCTCAATAACCTGCAGCACCTGTCTTCGACAGAAATGGCGTAGGCTAAATTATTTTTTTTTCTGGGGGAGGAACAAATTTTAACGCCCCGTTTTCGCTCCTTTGCTAGAAAACGCACAACTGCTTCATTTTTATTGAATGACTATTTTCGTCATTTGCATACTGTATATTATGGCAATCAAACAAAATAAAACGTCTAAAGGTCAATATAGAAAAAAAAATTATGCCTCGGCTTCTTTTTTTTTTTGGGGGGGGGGGGGTGTTTCCCCGCCCCCCCCCCCCCCTCGTTATTTACATCATTGCTCGACAGGCAAAACAGCCCAATAATATTAGTTACTGTAGAAGTAAAATTGCAGCATCACACAATTAACACTTCCAAGGCTTTACACCATTAAACATTCAATTACGATACTTCAAAACTAGTTTAACGAAAGTGCATCTTTATTAATAAGCTCTTAAGTGTCTCATCAAAGTAAAATATGCTATGCAACATCATTATTATGTGCTTCACAACTGGTGGTTTATAAAAATAAGTTTAAAAGAGACTTCTTTTAAATAGGTGAGAATGCAGCATCACAATATGCATTTTAAGGTTTTCACACAATTGTGTACTGAAATATGTATTGTCTCACATTCGTTAACCACGAAATTCATACTACAATTTTAATTCTAAGGATTGATTGCCAGAACGAATCCATCTACACTGTAACAAGCTTCATTTATAAGCAGATACACTGTCACGCACTAAGTATTTTATAGGATTCGTGTAACATAAACGATACTTCTTCCGCCTTTGTGTCATAACGCTACAGAAATTCTGCAGAATACGTAAAATAAATAAGTACTCTAAAGAAGCAGGATTCGGCAGTGATGTACCATAAATTGCTTCAATTCCTCGGAATGATCTAGGGAAGCGTTCCCCCAAACCGCGAGCTGGCTTTATTCGTCCCCCTCCACAATGTTTCTTGTCTGTGCTACTGGACAGAGTAACAGAGGCGCTTTCTCATTACCGAACACTTTTTAGGCTGACAAGTTTCGATTACTCATATTTTAAACAATTTTTAGCACTAATAACCAGTGACGCCAAAATTGAAAGATATATGAATGTGTAAAGGATTTTGAATCGGGAGCCTTCCCCCCCCCCCCCCTCTGCTTCGGAGTAGCAGTACCCTAAAAAAATGCACTCTTGCACAGTGTCATGTATAAGCGACGAATAAGAATTTAAAGTTACAGGATTTCTTTTTATAAATTTATAAATTTTTTTTAATGTCATTCATTGTTTTGCCGAAAAGGGGACCTGCTGAAGCTTAGTATTTGAAGTAGCACACACCTTACAAAATCAGCTAGAGTAGAATTCGACCGTAGATAATAAAGGGCTTCTCAATAAAAATGCTGCAGCATACAATTCAAACTTCAAGGGGTTTACACCATTATCCATTCGACTACATTGCTACACACTTTTACAACGAAATTGTAGCTTTTTTAAATTTTCACTTAAGTGTCTCATTAAAAAACGTTGACTATGCATTGTAATATTTCTTACTTCGAAAACGGATACTAATAAAAATATCTGGCATTTAAAAGTTGTCTATTTCTTTTAATTATGTATGAAAAGCGGCACCACTACGGTTGCATTTCCAGGTTTTCACACCGTTTTGTATACAGTATACATCGTCTGATATTCACGTTAAATAAGATAATTGCGTACTACAAACTTGATTTAAGGAACGATCGGTAGAAAAAATTCATATACGTTGCAACAAGCCTCATTCACCAGAAATTGCAGTACCCCATACTATGTTTTTAATAGGCTTCTCGTCACAAAAACATTAAGACACTTCTCGCCCCCAAACGCAACTAAACATGAGCTTCAGTTAAAAAGCTTTACTACGGTTTCCACATTTAAACACTTTCTCACTGTTTTGTCGTAGAATGTAGAAAATGCAGCAGAAAATCTCACAAATCATAATACAACGTGTCACACTTTAGATATAATCAGCTTCCTGTCTTTCGACTTAAAATGTGCAACAGATAATCGTAGATATGCCTTACCACACATTTTACTGTTTAGGGGATTATCTCCAGTATGAACACGGACCACCAATAAAATAATTGTACTAAGTGAGCAAACATTTTTTGCCATATTATCGAACTACTTTCTTGTTGTTTATAAAGTTGAATTTCCTCGTCTGTCCCTTTCTGGCAGTTGACTTGGAAGATTTCACTTTTTTAGTTGAAGCACGAGTGGCACATTACATAACACATGTCATGGCGTTCGTTTTAACCAAACTGCTTCGTGATTGGTTAAAAATAATACCGAAATAGTTTAGAATATAGCTTAATAAATTTTATTAGTCTGAGAATTCCAAAGGATACTTTAAATAAGAATTTATGAATAACATTGAGAGCCCACAAACGAGCTGTAAATGATACTAAAATTTTAAAAAGTACAAATTACTGGCGCCATCTAGTTTTTAAAATTGAAAGTTTTAGGTGTCTAGTTCAAAAGGTGGTCGAGGCGAGTCTCTGTCATCGGTCAAACGCTAGGACACCAACCTAATGCAAGTCTGTTACTCATCGTTCCTACGGAACTTTTCATAGACTCATGTCATTACATACCATTTCACATTAACATATAGCAAGCAAATCATACTTATTTTGGACTTATCATGGACTTTATAAAATGCTTAAAGCTAGAAATTACTTCCCGGCATTGCCATTTGAAAGACCTAAGTACGCTGTGGCAATTTCTCGTTAGACTTTCACATCTTCCCCAGCCCCTTTGTCTGAATTTAACTTGAGAGGCTTTTGATGACTTGCTGTGGATGGCGGTGCCACCTTGTAGAAGTGATCGTAGGAAGGCAGTAAAATTGTAATTTCTTGGTATGGGAGACGTTCGAGTATTACATCATCAGGAAGGGGGGGGGGGGGCCGCCAGTTGGTGACAATTGATGACACGGGGGAAGGGGGATGGCCAGTTGATGACGTGAGCATGTTATTCCAGTAACATGATGGAAAAATGGAAAAAAACAAACTGGAGGCGGTTAAGCAACTGATGACAATCGATGACGAGGTGGGGGGGGGGGGGGTTAAGATGGCCAATTACTTGATGACGTAATATTTGAACGGCCCCTATAAAGGAAAACGAGCCAATCAGCGAAAATCATACACTAGAAATAACGTAGTACAGTAAGTCACCTTTTTGCACTTACATTTCGTCGGAGTGGCATAACTCGAATTCGAACTGGCAATCCAGTTTGTCCCCAGATAGCTGACATAGCTCCTTTATTCACTGGCATAAACATGACTCACAAAAACCCGTTATGATGTCACACCAGTGAATATAGGGCTTCATTTAACCAAGAATGCTTGCAGCTATATGCAATGGAAAAGGAATACAAATAAAGGCTCAACAAAGGATTTAATAAACGAACACAAATCGCTACGATTATATAAAGGAAAGAGGAAAACAAACCAAACAACGTTTCTGGGTAGGTCCTTTCGTTAAGTTAAAGGGTGTTTCGATTGTTGAGAAATGAAGCCGAGTCCAATCATTGCAATTTTGGGAAGTAATTTCCAATTGTAAGCATTTTATAAAATAAAGCAAATATTTGTTTAACTGATGTGGAGAAAATAATTAGCAACTATTTAAATGTTGTTGTGTTGTGTGTACTGGCACCATTAAATCAAAAATCAGTATTACAAATAATCATGTTCGTTACAAAAAGTTGTTTCTGTAGTCTCGCTACGCAGAGAAATAGCCCTATTTGGTTTTACTGTAATACATTTCACAGATTTGTTTTTTGGGGTTTATTTCCAGTTTACGCAGTTCCTCTCTTTAAGAATGTTGTTGAATTAATTTTATAGATGCTGATAAATCGTATTCTTCATAACTTAATCGCGTTAACACTAGAATTTTTTAATTATTTCCCTTATTGTTTGTTAATTTTAGATTTATGAAAGCAGTTCTTGGCAGTGGGCCAGGTCATTGGTAGCTGAAGTTTTTGTGCCCGTTCCAGACAACGACGTCACCACTGCAACAGTTGAAATGGGAGATCACGAATTTGGTTGTGCTACTAATGTTCTGCACAACCACGCTGGTGTTGGAAGTGGTAAGAACAGTATAAAATTAAATCCTGGAAATAAAATAAGCATGGTTTCGTTATTTTTTAGTGTGTGTGTGCACACAGATAGCAGAGGAGGGGAGGGGGCATTGCCCCTACCCTTTTACAAAAATGCTCTTTTGTTTAAAAAAAATAGCAGCACTTTTTTTTGCGGATTTTCACAATAAAATGAAGCCAAGGATGTCTGTAAAAAAACATGTATGGAACAAGTATTTCTGTGCGGAGATTTTTGACCGGTGATTAATTCAACTGTGCTGTGCTTTAATTAGGCGAGCTCAATTATGTTTACTGCCAAAGCTGATTAAACTCTTTTACCAAACGTTTGCCCCTGCATTTTCGGTGTTGTGCGTACTCTCCTGGTATATCTGATACAAGCATGAATGGAATATATTGTAATAGTGTGAGGAGAATTAATATAAAATCTCAGAAATAACCTGAAAGTCTAAATACTGTAACACTCTTAAAATTGTCACTGCAGTGGAGAAAACCGTCATTATGAGCTTGCACTTTGTTCACATCGCTATACTCCGAATCCTTCCCAAGTCATTCACGTTGTAAGTTTTTTTCAAAACTGAGTTGGCCTTAGAAGGTCCAAGATATGATATCACGCTCAAGCCTACCAATTTGCGACAGGCTGCATTGATTAAAGATGGAAAAAAAATAAGTGCTCCTGTCTCATCAGGCCAACACAAGAAGCTTATTTACAAGATTTACATTATTTAGTATTTGGTTTGTACGATGTGCATCGATCGTTGTGGAAGTAGCAGACGACTACAACGCTACTCTGACACGTAGCGTCCCTTTTGTACGAGGTGACACTCACTGCTTCTTGCTATGCCACTTTTTCGTAATGCGTTCTCTCATTTCCTATGCTGATGAGATGCTGGATTGAAGGGTCACGTGCCAGATACGTGCCATAGTCGTTTGCTATTTTCACAACGATCGATGCATGTCGGACAATGTAAATAATGTAAAGCTTGTAAATAATCTTCTTGTGGCCTGATGAAGACAGGAGGACTATGTTTTGCCATTTTTTCGTCATTGCAGCCTGTCGAAAATTCACAAATCGGTAGGATTTGTTTGTTTTTAAATTTGAGCGTGATTTCATGTCTTGGAATTTTTTGAACTTTCAAAGTATGATGGTTTGTTTTTCCAGCCTTAGAAGTGTGATAGTAAAGTCTTAAGTATATGGAAAGATAGGAGCTTTTCCGTATGGTTAAGTCGTGAGGCCCTAACGGGTTTACAAGATGTGTATACAAATAGTGAACATTGCTTTTTTTATGTCTCAAAAGAGTTAAAAGTGATGTAAATCTTTGTCTTTTACGTTTCTAACTTAAAATCTTTTCAGTGTTTGGCCAGGGGCGGGACTGGCTATGGCAGGCCAGGTGGCAATAACATGGGACAGACCATTTCGTACTATCTGCAAAATACTTATCTTTAATATACATGCTAAAATTGCTTATCTTATGCTTTCATTGCCTAATGAAAATGTATTTTATTTTAATTTATTGCATAACTTGTTATGTCTAGCTTCCTGCTTGGGGAGCCGCTTCTCCTACCATACTAATTCCGCCATCTTCACTTCGCATTTGGGCACGGCTTAGTACAGTCGTGCTCTGTGTATGCTCCTAAAGTTTCTCACGAAGAAATCCATTGCTAAATATGTCTATGGACAAAATTTCTGGACTTTTGAATTCCGGACTTTTGAATTCTGGATTTTCTGGTTTGTGTCTATGTTAAAACACCATTAGATTTTCATCTAGCGTTTAGGAAACGTTGCGTTTGTATTTTGAATCGTCGACGAGCGTGCTATGCTTGGTTCACGAGGCTGACGCCATTGCCAAACTCCTATAAAGTGGAAAAAACAAACCAAAAACATATTCAACGTAGCCGTTCTAATTCCGTTGATTCTAAAGTGTCTACCCAGGTTCCCATTAAATCCTCTCTTGATATCAGACAAGCTGATTTACGTGCAAATCCCCCCTGAAGAGTTGCCGTACATTTTTTTGACGAACCCGAAAATAATGCTAACACAACGGACTCACCGTAGATACACCTCATCTTACTCAGTCCGAGTTAGGCTTTGTTGTTAATAAGACTCGAAAAATTGCAGACTCGAGAATTAATGCTAGGATGAATGTAGTAGAATTCCGTTTCGCAAATGTTATGAATGATAAAATTTCCAGTAGGTTCGACGAGTTTGAAAAACGTTTTTTCAAGATGGCAGCAGTTTTCACTACAGAAGAAGGAGGAACGTGTTCCAGCCACACGCGACATCGCTTGTTGCGCCAGCCAGTGTGGTGATTGATAAGCTGCAGTTGGAAGAGGAATAGAGTTCACGAATACTGAAACCAAAAGCGGCGGTGCAGTAAAAGTTACGAAATTAGATTTGAATTCTTCAATGGCCAGTGGCCTGAAAACTCGCAATCCTTGCGATATCGTCAAAGCTTAGGAAAGTTCATTTCGCAGTTTGAAGAAGTTGGACGCTGACAGTCACAACCACACCGATTCTTCTCGCCGTAAGAGTGAAAATAAGGTAAAAAAAAAAATGAGTAGAAAACTTCTGATTAACTTAAAGATGGAGAAAGGGGTAAATCTAGTGCGATTGTTGAAGTTTCCGCCCTTTAATCACAAACGTATCCTCCCCGTCATTACTGAGGGTCGGTGGCGTCGGGTGTGCATCAGTTGTTAATGCGTTTTCCAACGTCTCGTGAGAATGGGTGCACAAAAGTACCCGGAGTCTCACGAAGCAGACAAAACCAGGGAAATTACAATGAAAACGATCAAGTCTCCCTCGGGAGCGGACAAAAGTTCTAAAGATGTGTCGCCAGCTAAAAGTGGTCGCTCACCAATTGTCGGCCGTAACAGACAGTCACTGAAAACCGCCGTCGATATTGCCCCACGTCGCCGTTATGATGAAATCTCAGAAGTGGTGGAGTATTTGTTTCGCAAAGGTGGGATGGTGACTCTCACGACACATATTCATACAAGTTGGCCAAGAGTCATAAGTCGGCGACGTCGCCAGTGTCATCTACGTCGAGGAAAGCGGCGACGTCTCCAATCAGATTGCCAGCAAGTGAATTTTCCTGGTCTGAAAAGAGAAAGAAACAAAGACGTTCACGGAGCAAAACAAACATTACATTACCATTACCTGGGACACTGTTTTTCTTTAAGTCGAACAGCCACATTGATTATCTCCTTAGAGCCCTCGAGTCTCTCGCCTTTAAACACTTGGCCAGCCATATTACAACTACCCCTCATGAACGCAGCGAGACCAGCATGTGGTAACATCTACTAACTCGTCCAACCGAATCTGACCGCCATGCTGTACGACAGATAGGCAGCCTAGATAAAACGTGAAGTGTAGATAAGTGGTGTCTGCGGCGCGTGATTTCAAAATGTATTTCTTACTATCTGCAAAATACTTACCTTCAGTATGTGCTAAATCGCTTAGATTTTGCTTTAAATGCCCGAATATCAAACTGTAATAACGTTTTAAATTACAATGCGATTAGTTTAGCTAATCCCCCGCTTGGAACGCTGGTGGACCTGTCTATATCATTATGATATAGCGGCCTTTGCTCTCTTTGCTTCGGGCTCTCGTGCAATACAAACGAGGAGCCATGCGTTTGCTTTTGTTGTGACAGATCGCCACTTCGCCAGTTCTCCAGTGCTCATCATGGGCTACGCTAAACTACAATCTCTTCTTGCCACTGGAAGATTACTGCCCTGCACCTTCCAAAAAACACCAGGACATCCATCCTGTGTGCCGAAAGTGCCATCCCTGTAATTTAATGGAAATTCTATGTGAATTACGCAAACTTTTCGACGAGAAATCTGTAAAGAAAGTTCTTCTCAGCACAGAAGAATGCCCAGTTACAGCATCAGGCTCAATCTTGTAACCGTGACTCCTACTTCGGTTTCAAAAACACGTTGGATCTTCACCTTGAAGCCTTAAGTAAAGATGTTTCAGCGCTGATTGTTTTTCTGTCGCACGAGACAATTGCTCAACAGTGCAGTAATGTTTTGCCTCCTCCTATTTTGTCTGTAGCAGACAATACGAAGAATGCAGAGAATTTGCCCACAGATTATTCTTTCTTCGCAGACAAATCCCCGTCCGCCTTCCCGCTTCG
>JAHWFP010023073.1:0-10636 GCA_023313725.1 Lithobius niger
AAGAACTTACCTCCTAGAATCCTTTTTTTATAATGAAAAACAATCGTACAGTCAAAACTGCACTTTTTTACTCCTTTTCCTTTTTAAATTCATAATAAAGAATTCAAATCCCATAATATATACATATATATGTACAGTATATATATATATATATATATATATATTTAGGCAGGAAGGAGAGACGGACGCCCCATCCGCACTATCCTAAATCCGCCACTCGGAAGGAAGGTGCATTTTCGCCAAAGGCCAAATGAACCAAATGTCTACCCTACTTCCTATCCGACTTAAGATCCAGTTTCATGCAAATGTCCCCGTAAAAACCCCAAATTGAGCTGATGTGGTTTTCACGTCAACAGGATGTTCGATCTGACCCTACATTTCACTCAGAAAACATCGCCATTTTTCAAAACAGCGCCGTTATTATTTCCACCCACGACATTTTTATACAGTCTTGGAAAGATTAAATTATTTGGGACAGTGCCCGAGAGCCCTCGATAGACCAAAGTTGGAGCATAATGGCGCTCTGTCTAAAGACGACGTCGCGTATGCAGTGGTCACCAAACACACTACTGATGTTAGAAAAAAATTGTCTGAAATCTTACACTATTGTCGTTAATACACGAAAAGGATCATGGATACCAATAAAATTTCCCGAACATGGAAAAGAGGGCTAAATTGTTTCAATCGTTTTCTGTTAATCAGCTCGAGTTATGATGGCTGACACGTCACTTTACAATGTGGTGGACTGAGCCTCTGTCAGTGTTTTTAATCTTCTTGATTTTAACCTTTTAATGTTGTAAATGTACGCCTTCCCTTGTGTTTTTATTGTTGCATATTCATTTCTTTCTTATTGTTGCATTGTTTCAGGGTACTTAAAAGTGTTTATTTTGTTATGAAAAATATTCAAGGCATTGCGTTCCTCGAAGCTGTTAAATACGTCTTTAAAAGTCCTTGAATTACATTTTTGTGTCGCAATTTAATGTCCTAGCTTTCAGCAAGATGAAGACGAACTTGCAGTTGATGTTAATTATCTTGCATATTTGTCGTGTTGTTGAGCATATCTTTTCCATTTTGTTGCTCCCTCCGTGCGTTTTATCAGTGGTTTAATTGGCTATTAAAACGAACTTAGAGAAAAAAGCTGGGGAAAGAAGGCTGGAAAACAAGCTGATTATAAAAAAAATACCTAGGGAAAAAAACGGTGAACCTCCTTACCCTGCATTCGAGCCAAGGCAGCTGACCTAACCTAACATAACTAATAACAACATGAAAACGGCCACAAAACTATTTTTTTCTTCCGACTTTTTTCCTTGGTGTTTTTTTCCCTCGGCTTTTTTCCGCTCACAATTAAAGCGCGAGAGTTTTTGTGTTTGAATGAAATGTTGTTGGCTCGTCACCGTTAAAACTGACCTTATTTGAAGCTGAGCAGACTTATTGGAGTCATTTTTTGGATTAGTAAAGGTCCTTGAACAAAATTGTGTTGGCTTTGAGAAAAGCCCTTGAGAAGTTATACTAATTTTGGAAAAAAATCTTTTATAAAGGCTTGAATTTTTGGTGGTGATCTTGTGCGAACCCCTGCCTTTAGGTGGCTAAGGCCAAACCAGACTGGCTGCTCGCGGCTGCATCACGACGCGAGATGGTGTAAGAAAGACGTCAAAATGGATTGATAAATGCAACACCAACCACACGCACGTATTATGATCTTTGGCACGCCGTGACGCATCGATTAACACGAAATTTGACGGCTATTGCGTATCATACAATCTTCTGGTGGCCGATTTCAGTACTCTCCAACCCAGAAGTGTGTATAAATTACAGTTTTTCCTTATAGGCCTATTAATCTTTCGAAATATAGCAATTTTGATGGCATTTTTTACTGCATGCAGAATGCTATGTAGCACTTTTTTTTTTGGAAATTCTCATGGTAACTTATTTCGACTTTTTCATCTGGCCACTCCGCTTTAGAAGCGATTCCTATACTTAGTTGGGTGTGGTTGTATTACAGGGGATAACGCTCCGACGCTTTTGCCCCGGTCCTTTCTCCTATAATTTGTCTTCCCAGATCCTTTCTTGTTTTGTCTTCATCTATATTTACGATGGCCAAGGCCGATATAGATTTTGAATGCAATTACGCCGAGCGACGTTCAAAAATCCCTCCCGGGCGTTGGAAGTAAATAAGAAGACCCGATCTCTCAGGCTCGAGACGTAACCCCAACCGCAGGCAAATCCCCAAGCAAGTAAAGATGATAGAGTGTTTTCGTCCTTTTGTATCGAGTTCGTGTTGAATAATCAAGATTAAGATGGTGCAATCTGGGGAAGATGCGATATCTTGTCTGCATGCAACCTTTTTTCTTTCTTTCAATTTTTGGCAGAGAATCTTCGGCGTTCGAGCTTTTGGGGGTGGGAAAGGGAGGCATCGATTTTTGGTGAAAGACATCTGCGTTTTCGTCGTGAAGTTTGACCAATCAGGTGGTGCCAACGCACGTGGTCAGCAGTTCTCGCCTTGAAGGCCAAAGGAAACACGTTCGATAAATGGAATAAAAGGGGTGGGGTGTCGAGATGGTTGAAAATGGTGCAGATAAGGGTTGGAGTTTTGTGTCCCACGTAACTTGCCCTAGTTTGAGTCTTATTTGAGATACTCAAGCCTGGGATAGCTTTAAAGGGTCGTGTCCTCTCACCATTCCGTGTTTCCAACGCAAAATCAGCTTTTTCAGCATTGGGTTGAATGACTAGCAAAATTGTTTCAAGGGAAGATGCAGGGAAACGAACGCTTTTGAGCTAATGTTGCACAGTTGAGTAAACCAAGAAAGTCAAGGAAGCAAGGAGCATGTTTTTTTAAGTTTTTGGGGGTTTTCACGGGGAGATGGGGGGAAGAGGGTTAAGCCTGACTTATCAAATCAAATAAAACCTGATGTGGAGATCGTTTCCATCTGACGTCATTATCCTTTAATTAAAGTTCCCGGTGTTGCAGTATCAAACGGATGTTATTTTACGGTAACGGAGACTTTCCTTTAAGTCTTGGAAAGATTTATTGCTGCGTGAAAGGATCGAATGTATTTTGAATGAGACTAGAAAATGACGCAGCGCAATGTACAGTGCAATAAACACGTACCTTGGCTCTTCGTCAGTTTGAATTGAACTAAATTTAGCCTCATGAGCCTTTATTTCGATGTCTAGTGCACAAAGAGGTATGCAGCCATTATTGTTAACTTTAATAATTTACCGGCACTGCAAAATTTCGCGTTTAAAATTCGTATCCCATGCGTACTTCCATTATTCAATTTAGCTGCTAGAGCAGTCCGTTTTACTGTGTGCTCACAGCGCGACTGGTGGCAGAATCGGAGACTAATCGAATCTATCGTCATGCCTTTACAAATAGTAGGATGTCATGGTTACATGCACCAGTCGTGGGTTTTCATTGGCCCATGGAAATTAGGCAGTTAGTACCCTATCTTAAAATTCGCAAAACTTTAAAGTCTGTTTTTTTTTAAAGTCGTAAATGCAAGTACGGCAACTTAAATGACGATAGCAGCGTTGCTTTGCCTCGTTATGACACTAAAGTGGAACGATTTCAAGCTGATGGATCCACATTCCTTTTAGCAGGTTTGTGATTAAAGGGGCATTGCCACCAAATGACAGGCTACAGCATCTATAGCCATTTACCGCTATCTAGTTCTGTCTAGCCCTTACTTTCAACAAGCGAAGGAACACTCAAATAAATTTCTTTTTATGAAACAGACAATGCCTCCTTAATTATTGGGTGTAAACTTAGTGCACCCACGTGCACTTGGGAGCAAGCGGTACAGTTAAGCCTAACGTAATCACGGGCGCTGTTTTTCTACATATCGACAGTTTTGAAACGCAGATTTTGAACCGCTAGATGGGCGCCATCTATAGTGACAGTGATGTAGTTAACCTTGACCGCTTGCTCCCTGGTGCACGTGGATACACCAACTTTACACTCAAGAATTAACGAGACACCCGGCTTGCTGGTTATGTAAAAAGAAATTTCTTTGCGCACTCCTTCGCTTGTTGAAATCAAGTGCTACATAGAACTAAATAATGTAGACGGCGTTAGATGCTGCAGCATGTCATTTTGCGAATAGGCACCTTTAATTGTAGAATATGTGGGACATGCAGGATAGGTAATGATGTGCTCGTGCTACGTTATCACAAAATGTCGGGGGATGTTACTTGGTTCCTCCAAATGATTGTCGTTGACTCGCCGCCCCCCCCCCCCTCCTTCCCCTATTCCAAGTAGTAGCGGGCGGCTAGTATAGAAGTGGGCCGTTATAAGAACGACGGGTGAAACCAGCTTTGATCCAATATTAGGGTGAGCAGGTAGAGAGCTGGTGAGGGAAAAAGTGGAATACTACTTCCATTAGCGTACTGGCTTTCCATCTTCCCTCCCTAATGTGGGCTCAGAAGTGGACTCCACCGTTCTTTCTTAGAACGCCCCAGTTCTACGACACACGGCTTTGATGTGGAAGAGTCCGTAAGTTGTTATGCGGATTTTCTGGGTAACTAGTTACGTTGACCATAGAGGTCCGTCGGAAAATAAGGGAGGATTGGTTGTTAGACCAATATTGAAAGGCAGGTGATGTAGAAGACGTAAAGAAGAAAGGATAGTAAGGTCCGTATATTGTTTATTCTTGGTACCACAGATCGTTTGCGCATTGCCCGACATCCTGCTCACAATCAGGAAATTTCAAAAATTTTTACCGAAAATTAGGGAATTTGAGCATTTTCCGGAAAATCTTTCACCTAAAGAATAGGTAATTCGGATTTAATTTTTTTATTTCTAAAACCTTCACTTTATTTCAGTTAAAATAATAATAATAAAACGTTTATTTGCCGAGTAAGTTAGCAAAATGGTAAGATAGGGCTTTTACTGGAAACCGCTTATATCTTACCAACATTAAGTGATAACAAATACATATAGCTAGATAGAAATATCTGTACAACAATATAGCAAAAATAACATTAGGAATAGTCTGATATGTATGGTAGTAGGTTACACTGAATTTAAAACAATTTATAGAGGGTGCCGTGACAACATCATCAGGTAAAGCATTCCAAACATTAATGACCCGATTTACAAAAAAGTATTTTGTGCAGTTTAAACTGAAGGGGGAAAACTTCATTTCTTTTTTGTTTTATTTCTGATAACGTGAAAACTCCTTAGGCCTACGTAATATGGGACGTTGCGTGTTAAGTGAGTTTTTAGTTTTGTTCGGCAGATTGTGGCCTTTTCCGGCTCTTTGCCAATCACAATTAGGACAGTGCAATTTTTTATTTAGCAAAGCATTCCGATATAGTTACTACGATTTGAGTGAAATGATGTGAAACAAAAATTTTTAGTCCTGTACTGCATCTTCCTTCAACCAAAAAAAATCAGGGAAAAGTGTCAGTATTCGTCTGGAAAACCTGGAAAAATCAGGAATTTCATCACCAGCTTTTGAACGCCACTCTGCTCGTGTTGCAGCGTTCTACTTTAAGGAAGATAGGTACGATGAGATTTTAAAATTTGCGTGTAACGATTTTTGCTGTGCTTCTTTTAAACTTTACCGGCGAGCCATTTGAATTTGCTTTGTCATAGAGCTTTGTTTAACGAATTCAAGCTGTGCATTAATTATCGGGTGTATGACGTTGCAAAAACTGACTTTGATACGTTTTGCCCTCGGGGATAGACACAATTTTGGTTAAAGTTATGAACGGGGATTTTTTGCTGTCAAAGTTATAAAAGCGGACAGAAATGGTTAATTATTTATGACCATTATTTTGCGATTTGTTCAGTAACTTTATTTTTCGTGTAGCGCAACTTTGTGTTTATTTTACCATGTAAAGAAAGCACGCAGCTTGTATAAAGCTTGTATTTGCATTTAGGTAATCGGCTGGCTCTCTGAAATTATGAGCGGTAGGTTTTGCATTGAACGACACGAAAGTGAAAAGTGCCCGGGCACTTACGGTATTCATCAAAGAAACAGGGTAATTTGTATTGAAGCAAGTGTTAGGGCGCGTTTACGCAAAAAGGCCATCTCGCTCGCCGAAAGCTATTTGCTACTCAACCGTTATTTATTTATGATTGATTACTTTCCCGTTGCTACTAAATGAATGCGGTAACAGATAACAAATTGTATGTATTATAAATAACAACACGGATAAAGAACAAAGTGCTACAGTAATTTTAAACATTGCTACAAGATTGTTGTCATTTCACGCTATTTCCAAAATTTGCTGTTCTCCCTCAAAGTACAGCTTCTAACAATGATCAAACGTCGGTAGAATAAATAGCTTCTCGCAGCGAGAATTCAAAATCCAACATGGCGTCCATTTCGTGGCTATCGAATCGAAGGCAAACCATTGAATGCCGGTATACAAAAGACAGTCCGTCGTCTTGTATTGCAGTAAAAATTGTTTTCTTGTTGTCATAAATCGACGCTCAAATGCTCACGCCGTGTCACGAGGCACGAGGAGAAGATTTGCGTCTGCGTCGTTGCCATGGTTACTAATACGCATAGACAACTCGAAAGCCGCATACTCCGGCAAAAGCGAGAAGCATCCATGAGATTTAGTGTTGATCAAGTAAAAGCTAGTGAGCGAGAAAACTGTCGTTGCGTAAACGAGCCCTTGCAGGATTAAACAAGCGCGGTTTCCAGACTCGGGCAACTGCTTTCAAGTTGTGATTTCTGTTGTTCCGTATAGGCCTTTCCTCCCTAAATTTGGTCAGCAAAGTTTGGAATCGAGTTTCAAGTTGTTGAAGTAATTTGTTGCAGCGTTGGTCGACGGGCGATTTCCCACGTTTCATAACGTGTAGATTTTCTATCACTGTTGATAGAGGTTGGTATTAGCTTATGTTCATTTCATTTCATTACGTCCGTAGCAGTTGGTTATGACTTTGTTGCTATTAAGTAGACTAAAAGCGTGTTTCAATGTTGTTGCGTGCCACTTCCGGTTTGCCTGGAACACTTGCAGCACGAGTGGTACAGGCAAACCGGAACAGGCAAGCAACACCATTGAATCATGCTTTTAGAGAGAAACAAGTTACTGTTCTTCAACACAAGGCCCACTGGGTAAACATCGTGTGTTATGCCTCCGAATTCCAGCCAGTTCTCTCACAGGCTGTTAGTCAACTCCTGCTAACGTTGCCTTGGTGAAATTAGATTCGCTTATCTGGCGTGAAACCGAGAAGGAAAACCATCAGCTTCTTTCCATCCCAGTCGACCTTGCCACAAGGGATAGAATACGACATTATCACCTCCTGGTTTTATTGGACCTGGAGAAAGAGAATGTGTAGGACGCCATGTTTGTTTATCTTGGCGTTTGTTTTTCAAGGTAAAAAGCTACGCAACTTTTTCCACAAATAGTAAAAACGGTTGGTCGTTCAACAACCGCTGCATGGGGTCGCGACTCATAACGAGTAGTAGAACTCAGTGTAAAATTTTAGAGACTTTAGAGAATTTTAGAAAATTATTTTAGAGACTACTTCTCTACGCCATTTTTTATAAGACTTAAAAAAATTGGGAGCGAAATGTAGTCTACTGTATGCAGCGCGACCAAAAGTCTCCACGACTCAAATGCACTTTAAATTTTTAATGTGCCGTTGATCGGGGAGGGGGGGGGGGGGTTAAGACATTTTGGGAATTTTTAAGAAGACGTGCCGCGATACAAACGCGCAGGAATTCTAATTAATATATTTTCTTGGGTAGAATGGAAGCCCGCCAAGATTACTCATGATGAACCAAACATTGGGTTTAAACTTAAAGGCGGGATGCCACCGAATTAACGTGTTTAGCATTTAGTAGCCCTATTTGAGTTCTTTCTCGCAGCAAACAAAGGAACGCACAAAGCAATACCTTTAAACACAACAAACAAGCCGCGTGCCTCCTTAATTATTGAGCACAAATTTGGGACGTCGTCGTGCACCTGGGAGCAAGATATAAAGATTAACGATATTTCAGTCACTATATGGCGCCAGGTATTTTCTTTACAATCTACCGTGGCGCCATCAAGTGGCATTAATATCGTTATTCTTTACACCTTGCTTCCAGGTGCACGAGGACGTACCAAACTTTTACTCACTAATTCAGAAGGCTCGTGGCTTGTTTGTTGTGTTAAAAGATATTTCTTCGTGTGTTCCTTTGCTTGCTCCGAGCACGCGCTAGATAGAACTAGATACCGCTTGATGGCGTTAGATGATCCAAACTTTCGTTTGTTGGCAGCCAGCCTTTAAACATTTATTAAAGTTATACACAAAAGGTTTCAGTATAATTTTTCTTTGATTTTATTTGTTGTCCATGGTCGATTGGTATTTGGTGATAGAACATATCTCATCAGAATCAAGTAATTTTGTACAGACGTAACGAAAGTTGTAGGAGGGATAAGAACCGACATTTCGTCGCATAAATTAAGAGTTTGGAAAGAGCTAATTTCTGGTACTACCTTACATTTGTGCTTCACCTGTACTAAATGTTGAATTTCCTATGTAGCACGAATTTGTTTCGTTTTTCCATGAGATGTGTCAAAAATAGAGAGGGTTAGTTATTATTTTAGCGTACCATCTACATTATAGTAACGGTAAAACGGAAGTGGAAGAGTAGGAAGGGATGTCACAATGGATTGGCAACAATATGGTACAACAATCAAACAGTTATTTTTAAACCTATGCTTTTTAAATGAGCGATTAGCATCGAGTCAGTGGCTCAATGGTATGGTAAAGTTTTCGTTTGTTAGTCAATTGAAACCGTACAAAAAACGTGCACTACACTGATCATTTGACTGATCGTTTTTGGTTTGAAAATGTTTGTCAGCAGCATAAGATTTTTTTCAGCAATAAACATTCTCGAGCGCAGTGAGAAGACGCATAATGAGCGAGCAAAGCGAAGTGAACAGCTCCTCTAGTTAGTTTCATAATAAAAACACAAAAAAACCTTGTGAAAATTGTCTGACTTCATTTTTTTGTGTGCATCAGCAAACAAAAAAGTTTTCTTAAAATGTAGGTTGCTGTTTATTTTATCATTTTGATTTACTATTTTCATGTGGAGTAGTATATTCTTGCCATATTCAATGGTTTCTGAAATAATGTAATTACTTCCGAGACAAACAGGTCCGTTCAAGCTTATGGCTCAATTCTAAGTTGGTCTGTAATGCACATTCCGGGGATTATGCAGCAAGTATCACATATTAGGCACTGGCAGCAGGAGTTGGCCGTACAGGTCCTAGTTTTCTCAAAGGTCAGCTTGTAGGAAGAACCCCCAAACACCAGCTGAAGACTTCGAGTCCACAATCGCAATATTTATACGGTTCTAAACAATCGACTCTTGCCAAGGAACTACGGAATCGGTAACAGGCCGTGTGCAAGAAGCCGTTCGAACTGGTTAAGCAATTGGTACGTTTTCGCCTAGCAACCATCACTCGGATTCCAGCCGGGTTTTCAGCTATTGGCCGAGTGCACCGTCGCTATAAGTAATAGCAAGGGGCACCGCGAAGTGTTGGCTTCGGTATGTCCATTGTATTTCATGTGACAGCCTGTTACAATAATATGGATTACCGAAACAAAGTGTGAGCCTGAAACCGTCTAGGAGTGTTGTTATCCAGTTTTAAAATATTAAAACCTGCAATTTTTAACACATGTCTGGTCTGGTGTTTACGAAGAGAGGGATGCTTTGTGGTCAACAAATTTATGTTATGAACAATAATTGCGGTTGAGGTTGTTTTGCTTTTAGCGCCTTGTTGGAGGGGACAACCGACATCTTTAACCCTTTGAAGGACGCATTTCCTTTTATATATATTTTTTAATGCACATGTCAGTCATGGTATTCGAACCCAGATTCTCTTGGTTTGTGGATGACGTCTTTAGGGATTTACACGGTATCGTCGCTGTTGTTTGGAAACTTGACTGCCGTGCGAAGGATCGAGCCATTTTCAACTTTATTGTTCCCGACAACGTTGTTGAGTGCACGACATGTCAGTAAGCACCTTTTTTTTTTAAATTTTTTATTTGACGTGAGTTTCAACTTATTAAAGTCATAGTTCCTTTCGCATGTCAAGTCTGGCGACAAGCGAATTAGCTAAGAGAATACAAAAGATACTCTTCACGTCCACCATTCCTACTAAACAAACAAACAAAACTAAGTTAGCTCTCAGTTTTCCCTCTCTTTTTTGTGTGTTTACTCAGAAGTTGCGATCCTACGAAGCTACTTAGTTCTCCCCAGAGCATAAATTTGTTCTTTCAACTTGTAACCCTCCAACACGAGACATCTTGGTTCAATTCTTTGTGTCATCCGGATGTCAGCATCTTGTGCATTATTAATGCCGCTTGTCCTGTCTGTTTATTTTCGAATTGCTGCTGGGTGCGCATGCCACTGGGAGACTTGAGAAGCATGTTAAAGGCGTGCTCGATTGGTGTGCCCCCCAACCCCACCCCGCCAGGGTTTGGCTAGTTACTGAATTGATGGGCACGTCGTTGATAATGTTGTCTAAGAGTGGAATCGTTAGCTGGGACCGCTAGCCTTGATGTATGCCCACCCAGAATGGGAATAACCGAAGAGCAAGAAAGGGAACAAACTGGTGCACTGTTTGGAAATGCACGGCGAACATAAAATGAAATAGCTGAAAAATATAACATTTCATAAGTGTG
>JAHWFP010023075.1:5325-38547 GCA_023313725.1 Lithobius niger
ATGTGTGCTTGATTTACTGGCTTGCTTTGATGTATTGGTTTGCCCTTGATTTACTCCTTCTTACTGATTTAACTTTGATTTTCTGATTTAGCTTTGATCTGCAGTGATTTAAGAGTGATTTACTGAGTTACGTCGATTTCCTCATTTAATGTGATTTATGGGTTTACGATTGATTAACTGATTTATAATTGAAATCAAGCTGCTCTCAACCAATAGAGATCTCTAGACCAAACGATAAATTTCCAAAAGGAATGCGCTCGCCATTTGCTTGATTTACATTATTTACAGATGATTTACTGATTTCCGTTGATTAACTGATTTACAATTATTTACCGATTAAAAATGATTTTCTGATTTACACGATGTACAGATTTACAATGATTTATGTGTGATTTATACTGATCTGCCTCTTATTTACGGTGGTTATGATTTACATTCTTGTCGGCCCCCCCCCCCCCCCCCCAGTCTAAACCTCTGGCACAAACAGATAACTTTTAAAGCCTGCAAAAAGCCCGAATGGGCACCGCGAACTTAGTGTGGGATCACCACAAACCCCGAATAACTTGGGAAGAACAGCCCAGTGGTCACAGTAGTTGGCCACTGTGAAGTAAACCGTCTTAGGGTAAATAACTTTAACTTAACTTTAACTTTTAACTTAACTTTAACTTTAATTTGTTTAGTTTAAACGCCCAATATATGGGCGGCTACGGTGCGTTTGCCATAATCCCGTTTGCCATAATCCTGTTTGACGACCGATTTTATGGCAATCGTCCCAGCTCTTCTGAATTTTCCCGTTTGCTCGAAATTATACTCTTCTCTTCTTCTGCTGGATTTCCCGTTTGCCATAATTTCCCGTTTGCTATACCGTCGGATTTGACGGCATCATCCTAAAACCCAATTTCAAGACAAAGTGTTAGTAGCCGTCCAAAACTATCTATCTATCACTCCTGGTGCCGCATTTCTGCTCCATCTGTTGACAAAACTAGTTACTATTTGCCATTCCAATTGAAATGCAGTGCTATGCTACGTTATGTTAAAAAAAATGCTAACATTAAACTTTCACAATATAGGGACCACTTTTCTGAATCCGAAATCCAATTCTGGAATCCGAAAATGTCTGTTCTATGTTTCGAAATATTTTAAAATTCAGTACATTGCCAAACTTTCGTTCGGTGCATAAAGTTGCCCCATGTGTAAGTAGGAATTACATGTGTTGTGTCATGACTACACTATTTTATTATTATTTTTACGTTAGAAAAAAGGTTTTAAAAAATTAGAACACATTTCAAATTAACATCGAATTAAAAACAAAAGTAAAGTTTTAATTTGTCCAAATAACGTATAGCTCTGCATTTCAATTGGATTGATAAACAGTAAATAGTTTTGTCAACAGATGGCGCAGAAACTCTGCACCAGACGTGAATAATCCATAGGTAGTTTTGAATGCTAAGAATATTCTTTTAGAGTGATATTTAAAAAATGAGACTTGATACAGGATTTATGGCAAACGGGATTATGGCTACTGGGAAAAGATATTCTGTGCTCCCGGGATTATGGTAAACGCGATTATGACAAACGGGATTATGGCAAACGGGCGGAAGCCATTCAATTGTGTGCCTCGTATTCCACGACAGGAAGTAACAAGTGGCACATAAAAAAAATTCAAACCCCTGTATTCATCGTTGACGTACATATTTGAAGTACATGTATTGTGACTTGCAGGCTTCGTTCGTTAGCCACACCAGTACACCACAACTCGAATTGGAACCCTAGAGATAATTTTTCACCACCGTAAGTCATGAAGATAATCAATTTTTTTGCCGTTGATCGTAAACTTTTAAAGATTTCCCTATTAAAAATAATATTTCAGAATGAACCTACCGGGACATAATGCAGCTGCGTCATATGATCATAGATATTACCATGGCAACCTAAAAAATACGTTTATGTAAGTTACCGTGTGAGAAGGAAACGGTTCAGTTTTCCGAGCTTGCTTGCAATTTCATCACTTTTATTGGTATGTTACAGGAATTCTACCGATTTGGATACTTACGATACCCCTTTTCGTAGGTAAGAAGCAACATTTGTTTCCTGCGTTTGTTGCGCAGAATTAAAATGCAACCAGACCATTTTCATTTTTTAAGGATTCCTATTTAATCATCACAGAATTCTGCACACAGAATCGACTTTACGGCCCAATTGGAATGCAACCCAGGGTCCGATAAACGTAGTAAAAGATTTGTATATCACTGGACAGATTTTATATGCAGATTTTATGGAATTTGCCGATTAGTTGCAATGATTAAGTTTATTTGCATACCTTTTCAGTGATTTCTGATTTGGTGGATTTGTACTGATTTGCTGAGTTCCCGTGGATGTGCGCTGATTTGTGCAAGATTTGATTAGTTCTGCAGTTTTGAAAATGTGTAAATTTTCAGATTCATGTGGATTTGCGCCAATTTGCAGAGATCCGTGTGGTTTGTGGTGATCTGCACCAGATATCACGTGGATTTGAAAATCTGAAGCTTTCAGTGATTGTCAGACCATCGATCGTATAGCTACTGCCCCCATTTTGTTCTCTGTCTTGATATTTGGCTAACTGAAAGGCACTCCTCAGATAGATTTTTCACATCGTTAATTATCGTTTTAGTTGCCGTGTAACGAATTATCTATGGCGAATCCAAATACGAAACCCGGAATTACCTTGGAGGGCGATTTCAAAGTCATCCAAAATATCTTCTAAAAGTATGACAGATAGGAGCAAGAAGCGTATTAATATGGCATTGTGGCAAATGGTTAGTCCGTTCGGAGAAAACCGTTAACCTAAACATGTAATAATTCTGCTCCACATCGCCATTACAGGGGTAAACCAATGCACCAAAAATTCTGAATTTCAAGAAATGGGTAACAACTGAACGCCCGGTTGGGGGGGGGAGGGGGGATGGAGAAAATAAAAATGTGACCAACAAATGATCGGTGACCCACCATCAAAACCTTGAGCAAATCTTAACTCTCCCATCGAGAGCCAAAAATAGTGCGACCCCCCCCCCCCCCAAAAAAAAATGGGCTTTTCGTATGCCTTTTAAGACTAATTCCGATGATTTCCTCAGTGGATTTCAGAAATTTTGAAAGTGTAATTTTTGAAGTCCAAGAATGACTTTTTCGTCTTGTTTGGTCAGTGGCTAAAAAAATAATAGCTCCCCCCTCCCGATCATTGTTTATATCTGGGGGAGGGGGGGGGGGCGGAGGAAGTAGGGGTCATGGATTTTTTAAAACTCTCGAGAGGGAATGGTTCACATAACTATCCTACAAGGAAATAGTTACAATATCATTTAGAGATCTTCGTTAACCCTCTTATTGTCTCTCATGTCATTAAGAAGCTGAAATTAACTCCTAACATTTATACTGATCCGAAGAAATTTTTTATAATATTCGCTAAAGGATATTTACTGATTTTTGTTTCAGATCGTACCCTCCAACAGCGCCACAACCACGTAACATACCAGATCTTTCTACACCCGAACCCAACTTTGATTGGAGCTATTGTTGTATTTGGTGTATTTGTTTGCTGTGATCGGAAAAAGATTTAATTAAAGATGATGATACAGCTTCTAAAACATTTATTTCTTTAGCTTTATCATGGTTTAAAGAAAAACAACGTGACACTAGTAATGATCTGTGCTGGTAACTTGCAGCAAAATTTACAAGTGATGGTCTGGAAGTCAGACAAGTAAATTCGTATGACACGACATTAGCTCAGTTTCTTCGTGACTAATCCTCTGTTTGTTACAGAAAAGGCACTACTCCATGTGATCTTCTTGCCATCACTGTACTTTTCCATCAACATAGGGACCTTTCATTTCCAACATTGTTTTAGCATAATTTTCCAGCATTGTGTTATCACGTAGTCTTACTGCAAAAGATCTGTTGCTGTCACTGAGTGTGGTCTCACCTTCCATAAAAACATTAAATTCCTACATTTGATAAGCATTACGTTGCTTTCATTTTCTTAACTACACGTTTTGTTCGTTTTTAAATGCCTTAAATTCTGCTTTAATTATACTTTTTGCTTGCCTTACATTTTCTCTTAAGGTACACGTAGAAGCATTACCATCAAGTGTGGAATGCAGCGACTCTGCTGTTATTAGTGCGGTGATATTTCGAACTTCTTTACATGCAATGGGAAAACTAAAATTTCCCTGTGTTTATCGTATAGCAAGAAGACAGATTTAAATGAAATATGATCAGACTATCTTGTTGATATTTCCAAGCCACATGTTAAATTTCTTATCGGCAGATAACTTAGGAAAATGCCTAAGTAATCAACGTGAGGTCAGATGTGGAGTTTGTAGTTACTGCTTTCTTTTGGTTGCTGGCACTTTAATATTAATATATCCATGCTGCCCGAATACTAAATTAAACATTGAAATGGTTGCGCTCTGCTGAGTTCGTTCGGTCGTTAGGTGGCAGTCATTTCGGCTGTAATATCACTACTTTCTATGGAAAAAACACGACTCCCTTATGGGGTGTTTGTATGATTACAATCTTCAGCAAGGATCACACAATTTCAAACTTTGCTTATAAAGAAGGAAGTTCACGTAGGGACATAATTGAAGACAATATTTTGGGAATGCAAGACTAAAATTTCTGATTGTAACCCGATTTTTTTATTCTTACCGCCCTACCGTTTTTCCGACTGAGGTTTATTTTTCCGACTGAAACTTTTGGTTGGGGGTGTGTGGGGGAGGCGGGGAAGTTGACGTAATTCCCCGTAAGCAGTGCTGTAACTAAAACATCAGGGGCCCGTTGCCCAACAATTCAGGGGATCCTACTCAAAAACAGCAATTTTTTCGAATCGATGGGTCACCCTGGTTTTTTGTTTGTCAGGGGCAAAACAAAAGAAAGTCTAAGGATAAAAGGGATCTAAGGAAAGAGGAAGGGGTGCTTCAAGTCCGTCAGAAATCTGCAAAATAACTAATTTGAGCAATTTTAGCACTTTTGAAACATTTTGAAAAATCAGTTTTTAGAATTTTCCGGTAAATGCTTTAATTGTCGACGTTTGCCAATTTTTACTTTAAATTCCGGGTCTGGGGGTGCACTGCACCCACCCCAACACACATACTTGGATACACCGCATACAAACTTAACTATTCAGGTTTGGGCATCACACGATTGGAATTATGGTCCCGGCACCAGACGAAGAGATTGAGGCTACACAGCTGACGAAGAATGTTTGCTTGGCACAAAGATTTGTTTTAGCGTATTGTACGGTTATATTTTTTCAAGTGGGTGGTGGGTCCCATTTGGCTGAGGAGCCCATTGACTTTGTCAACTCCAGAAGCACAGTTGATACGCCTCTGCTAATATAACTCTTTTACTTTTGTACCACATGCGAGGATTCCACGCGAGTAAAAGTATTGCCGCACTTATTGTGGGAATGGGTTCCCTTCCAACTTGCCACAGTCACCTGAAACTGTCATAAAAGGTTCGACTTCGCTCATCAACAATAGCTGGTAAGGAGGAAGACACTCGTTTACTAAAAATATGAATAAAACTTTGTTCTACGAATGCGGTATATGGTTTTCCTCCACTGTTGTGGAGTAAAATTGTTCATTACTCCAAAACAAAATGCTGGTAAAATAAGGACACGAGTAAATGTTGAGCCATACACCTCACACGGGGTTTCCTCCAGTCCCTTAAAAGCTTGACCTAGCACATCCAAAAAACAAGTCAGGAATCTGTATCCAAAGTACCAGCAGTGGGGCCCAGTAAAGACTGCATACACAATATTACAGCCGGACAGAGACGGCCTTGTAAATATCAAGGCTACGTTAAAAGACAGTCAGTCTTCAACAGTCGGGGTGTTGTTAACAATAGTTTTAGGATTTTTAGCTGTATTGGAGCGTGCGGCTTAGGGCCAATGCTTCAAGTCAAAACCGTTAAGCCGTTAGGATTTTTATGTTAGGGTTAGGGTTAGCTTTTTTTTTTTTCATCATGGACGGAGATCATGCCCTGGGACCTTCTCCAAGGGCTGTAGATCTCGATGAATTAGAACTGCGAAGGTAAGAGATACAATGTGTTTCTGTGAAAAGTTGATGGTTGTGTTTGACGAAGTGCAAATAGAGGGAATCGGGTTCCGGCCTTTGAGGCAACCTCGGCAATGTACTGGTATGCCAGTGTACGGGTACTGTATGGTTTGACCTTTGACTAACAACTTGAACTCTTGAAGAGAGTTGCTAGTCCAAAGTGTGACGATCCATACCAATAACTGTTAACGAAGCTGGTTTCCTATTTGATATCTTAAAAGCCTTAGCCCAAGCCAAATCCAAATAATATGTCATGTTATAAGTTTGTTGCCGAAGTAACAAGTCTGGCAAGGATCGCGGGTATCGTTGACTGCCAGAGTAAAAAGGGGCTACATTTAAGATGCGTATGCACAAAAAAAAAAAAAAAAAAAAAGATAAAAACGGAATGCGAAGGCGGCAAGGTAAGTAATAGTTATTGGTTAAAAACTATTGGTTATCGATTTTTAAACCACGGCTGCGAAGATTTGGCCGTGAGACATGCAAATACGTCGAGCTTATCTTCGCAGCCGTGGTTTAAAAATCGATAACCAATAGTTCTTTAATAAATAACATATTTATATCAAGGTTGGGACGTCAAGCTAACTCGTATTTAATTAAAACGTGTTTGTGTTTTGTGAAAGGTCATTCCATTTTAGTTTACTTAGGGTGGAGTGGTTGGTAGACGAGTCGTCGTTTGCGTCCGTTTGTGGGGGATTGGGCAGCGTCGTTTCGCCGTATTTCACGCTAGCCAGGTCGCTTGTGTTTTCGAAGCTTTTCGGAGTGATAGAACTTCGATAAAAGGCTGCAGGGATAGAATGACATTCTGGGAAAGTATGTAATGCATTTTGAGCGTTTGTAATTTGAGAATTGTTTAAAAACTAGGTAATAGGGTAGCGATATGAATGAAGGTCATTGCATTTTAGTTTGCGGAGGGAGGGGGAGGGGGGAGTTAACGCAGCGTGAATGGCTTAGATATTGGCCAGACGTATAAGAGTTTGCAGGGATGGGATTTCATTCCTTTTAAGTAATTAAGTTTTGTGCGTTTTTATTCCGTTACGTTTTTCTTTTCACGATGTAATTTGGTCGTTGGTGTGTGTTCCCGGTCGCGTGATCCGGAAGTGTCAAAAGTGTGGGTTATTGGCAAAAGTGTTGGTTATCGGCAAAAGTATGAGGTAACTTGATAACCCACACTTTTTGCGATGACGCACACTTCCAGTGTTGGTTAACGGGATTTAACCAACGGAAATTTAGCATGGCATTGAGTTAGCGTGACGTCACAGCCATGGTATAAAAACTAATACAAGATAAAACAATTTAAAAGCTTGCATATAGGTGAAAAATAATTCAAAAATTGCATGGCCAATGGGAAGGTGGGATCGAATTAGGAAAGGTGGGTTAGGATTTCAACTGCCTTACCATCAAGGTTAGACCTGCCAGGGACACGAAGGTGCCCCGGTGGTATTGCCAGTCGAATGGAAAAGAACCCAGTAATAACGCTATAAATACACGGAATGGGCGATTCCTGTTATGGGGAAAAAATCAAATTAGGCACTGCACGATTTTTCAAAAAGAATTGTTATAACGAAAACATGTGACTGGGTATGACATTTTTGGTAATTTTTTTTGTTAACCTGAAAGGTATGTGTTTCCAAGTTGGCGTTCTTGTGTGACACAGTTTTGTTAGACGCTACGATACCACATTTCCGGCAGAGCTCGCATTTGGAATCGTTTTTCTAGCTGCAAGGGGCACTGGAGACAGACGGAGGTAAAAACATTATAGCCAACCCTGGAAGAGTTGATTTTTTAGGCCTAAAAAATGTTTCATCCAGTTACTTATGTTGCGAAACTTATATTAAGATTATAAATCTGAAAAGACCTCTCTTGCTGCAAATTGAGCAGCCGCTAACAAAATCAAAAAATTCGCGTATTGTTAGGCCTAAGAAATCCGCTCTCTCAGCAATTGCTTGACAAACGAGGCTTATGTTTTTTCCCTTCATTTATCTCCGGTGACCCTTGCTGCTAACCTCACCACTGGCTTAAATGGCAGATCTCCGAGAATATGGCGTTATTGTGCCTGGTCTATAACCTACATAAAATAAAGCCGGGAAAGGGGGGAGCGAGAAGTGGTCCTTTTAGTCCTAAATTTTCTCGAATTTTACCAAATTATATAAAGAATTCCATCGGAACAAAGGGTGGTGCAGAGTGGTAGATTATTAAAGTACTCTCGTGGCGTGTACGTAGCAGGAATAGCACCCAGCTCCGCTAAGGGGATATTTACGCACCAAACTAAAACGTGGTTACATGGTTGTCATCGATTGATGTGAAGTCCAGGATTCTTTTCCCCCTCCTGTGTTCATTTGCCAATTTAGTGAACCAACAACCGAAATTATGTTTAAAAACTTGCTATGTTACTTGTTACACAAAATATCAAGAATTTGTAGGGCCGGGGAGAGGAATTTGTAATTCTAAAAAGTCACTATTGAAACGTGTTATATTCATTCCTGTTAGTTCCGCCCGAGTTCTGGTAATTTTTGCTCATTTTTCTGCCCAAATCTAAAATAAACTAAATTACAACTAAGCTAAACTAAATAATAATTAAATACAAGGGAGTTACGTTTACTTTAGTTAAATTTTAGGCTGACAACTGAGTAGAAATTCCCACATAAACTCATAGCGCCATTTATAAACTTAGACGGAACTAACAGGAATGAATCAAAGACTTTTCAGAAGGGGTCTCAGTCATAAATTTTTCTCAATTCTATATAATTTAATGTTAAGAACGAACTGTTCTGGTTAAAAGCAAGTAAACTCCAGAACGAGCTAGTTAGCATTATCGGTTACAGGGATATACCTACCAGAGCATTTTTTCTTGTTTCCTCCACATCAGGTACGGCCCCAAAGGTCTAATTTACTTACCATTAGTTTTTCCCTTGTTAAAAATCCGCTTTAAAATGTGGCGTCTAGGAGATTTTCTGTTGAATATTGTTAACTATATTTAAGAACGACCCGTTCCGATATGATCCTTTGCGTGCCTACAATGACCTTGAAGTTTTATCTGTGTGTGCACAGTACTAATTTTAATCGTTTGCTAATAATTACTATGAGATCAATATTCTAAAAGACTAATGCAGTAAAAATTAAAATTAATTATTCCAATAGATCACCGAAGCAAAATTATAAGACACTAGTCTAGAAAATTATAAATTGTGATTTTAAAATACGAGAATCATTCCGGTTTGTGACGACACAATTAATTCGTCCACGCTGGCTTGTGTATTAGGCGCAATGCCAACTGAGATAGTAGCTTCGTTTTTCGCTGCGAGGAACGAAGCTACTGTTTCACTTGACCTTGACTATGGTAAATGCGCGGATGCGATCGGCGCGTAGATGTTATAAGGCAGACGGCAAGTTGCTTTAATAGATAATTAATTTCTTTCTATTGGCCAGACAAATTCGATTTCGTCGTCGTCTGCGCATTCTGATGTTCTTCCTGATGTTCATGTCTGTCGTAGCAGTTGTCACCACCATTTTGGTCATCATTGTTCCAACCGACATACCGGAAGATGCCAAGCTCAAGAAGGGGGACCAGGTTGTAAAATGGACCGAGGAACCCTCTGCTTATCCGGCTACCTCACCTTCAACCACCACGACCACCAACACTACAGGTATTTCTGAATGGAGCAGTTGCCATATTTGAAAGTGCAAAAAAAAAAATGCTATATTTGTTATGAAAGCTCCCTTTTCTGTCCAAACTGGTGCCCAGAGGGTGACCTTTTTATAACTATTAGGCTGTGATTCCTAGATTCACTCAGGATCCTAGTGAACTTTCAAAATCCTTCCCAGAAAACCCTTCTAAAACATTAGCCAACTAGTGCTGAAAACTTTTGCAAACTATATCTTAGATTCGTTGCACTGCACCGGACTTCCTTGCTCACTGGATGTCACGTGACTGAGACGTTATTTCCTTTCCAAAATAATAAAAGAAAAAAATTCGAAATTTACCCCCCAAAAAGGAAATAACCGCTGGAACAGACTCCTCACTACAGAAAATTCATGAAAGCATGTATTGGAATTATGACCATTGGAATAGATTTCTCACTGTGGAAAACTCATAAAAGCATATATTGGACTTATTACATAACCGTATTTTCCATTACACAACCAAAATGGAAACTATTTTTTGGATAAAAAAAAATCGAAATTTTCAGAAAAAGTGGAGAAACGCCGAAATAACCACTGTATGTAGATTCTCCACTATGGAAACTTCTAAAAGCGAAGGCTTAATATTTAAAATTATGCATTTTGTTAAAAAAGCCAAAATTCACTAAATCCGTATTCTGAATGCTCTCTGTTGTTATTAGGACTTTCTCTTTCATTGCAGTTTACACTTTCATTTTCTAAAATATCAGCGTTAACGTCACCAGCAATTATGAAATTTTGGTTAGTAAAGTTTTTTTTAAATGAAAGTTTATTAAAATCAATGAGACCTTGAACTTATAATAATGGAGCCCGTATCACTGGGTGTGTAACAGAAAGTCCAATTCGTTAGCGTTCTGACCTAAAAGTCAATGAAAACACTAGACAATTCATGAACTATAAATCTGTACTGACATATTTAGACACACGTTAGTGTGTCGCGCCAAGTTAGGCAACAAACATCACATCAATTCAATTGTCGAGGTTGCAAACCATTGTAGCGCGACGCCATAGCGTCAGTGTCTAATATCCTCTAGCATAGTTAGACACATTCCAGGTACTTGGGGAAAAATAATAATGCGGTACAAAAGTTTAAATTGTGTTGGAATGGAGAGCAATGACCCACTTGACAAAAATTAACTTATCTAGGCATGCCAGCTAATCTGCTTTCAATACAAAATCCTTCCCTCAAAATCCGATAGGGTGATTATTCATCGATACCGAGATAACGGGAAGGCTTGCAGTGAAATTTGACGAACGGGTGCAGTACAATACGAACTACGTACTTTTTATGGTTTGAAGCCGTAACGGGGATGGCGTGGGAGGGCGCGTAAGTACGAAAATATTGTTATAACCATTGTTAGTATCGTCGGCATCGTCTCTCATTAAACGGCCAAAGTTCGGACAATGACAACGTGTATATTGACGTGCATGCCTAGAGACACACTAGTGTATCACGATAAATCTAAACGTTGCAAAGAAATTGTATTCACGTCCAATTCACGAAAAATAAACCAACTGTAAAAATAAAGCAAAATAAACAAAGCCAAAAACTGGTAAGGAGGCCACCAAGATGAGTGGTTCGGCCTTCAAAGGAGTGATATCAACACACCAACGCTAACTAAATAAAACAAATTACACCAAAATTAAAATCCAAAACCTATAAAGAGGTGACTAACTTGATAATGGTTCGGCTATAGGCAAAAGGGAGTAGCAAATTGTTGAAAACCAATTTCTTGTTGACGTGCCACTTATTACACATCTCCACGGTAATGGAATTGAGTCTAATGCACAATTAAAAAAAAAATTGATATATCAAAAACTAAAACTGGTAAAAGGGGCCGCCAAGTTCCGAATGGTTCGGCCTTTCAAAGGAGTGATATCAACACACCAAAACATTCGCCAACTTAATCGCACCGAATAATACTTTGGACGGTAAATGAAAACTTGAACAATGCTACCGAAAGTAGCAATGTTCTAGTTTTCATTTAACCTTCGAATTATTAAGCGGTGCGATTAAATTGGCAAATATTTTGCTGTGTTGATATCAGTCCTTTGAAGGGCCGAACCATTCGCAACTTGGCGGCCCCTTTTACCAGTTTTGGTTTTTGATATTATAGCATATACAACAAAGAAAATGGCACCCAAAATAAAATGATACGATACGACTAATTACACAAAGTAATTTTTATGCAACAAAGCCATTATTATGTATTGTATTTGCAGAGTCAATGATACGAGTGCAGAAATACACGACAACAAACAGACAGATAGCTTATAATGGCTCAGCAATGCTGTCTTTAATCTCCTTTATTTTAGTGTCCATAAGAGAGGGACTTCACGCTTCCATCGTCAGGGTATGCAAGCGTTTCCAATGTCAGTCGCCACTCGCAATTTAGCCTTACTCGCCAAATCGGCGACTAGCAATAGACAATGCCACTCAAAGATGGATATTCGGGAACCATATAAATTATAGACGAGCGACTGCGCTAGTACAAGTTATAGACGAATGGTTTGTGGCGTTATGTTCACATTTATAAGGGCTACATAACAGCATTTTGTGCATTAATACTTGGGTTGAAGAAAATTGTACAATTTTATAAGGCTGTGAAAAGAAAATTCTTTGGTTTTCGGGCTAATTCAGTATCAAAACGATCAGGCAACCAGTCTAAAGTTGCAAACGAGTTATAATGAAATAGACATTTCAAAAATTTACTAAACGTACTATCATTTGCCATTGCAAACTTGCGTATTAGGTCATAGGAAAAAAAAAAAGTTTTTGTTCTCGGACCTTTTCTACAAGTCCAAAATCACCCGGTGACCAGGCTTTTATATTTTATTTCTGTTTGAAACTAATTAACAAAGTAGTTTTGTTGTCCTTCTGTTCTGATTATAGTGTACCTATTTCAAACTACAACTTAACCTGATGCTAAGTTGGTAACGTATGTGTCAGAAAGCTTACCACTCTTACAAATTTATCTTTAAGTGAGCTGTTGCGGGGGCACTTTTCTTTATTTAGCTGAAAGAGTCACCAGGCAAGGCCTGCTAACCGACAAAATTTTTTCCGCAACCTAAATACACAAATTAGAGAAACCGTGCCAGATGTATTTGGTATTTGTCACCTTTAATACATGCTTTTCATCATCTATGTGTATCTACGTGTCCCATATATTTTACGTCAACACGGGCTAGTATTGATGATAATGAAATCATTAGACATTACTGATGTCCGAAAGGCATTGCTGCATGTCTGAATTTTGAGCAGGCTCGCTGTAAATGCCATTTACTGCAAATTTGTTAAAGTCTGCAGCCTCTAAATGAAATGATGGTGAAGTAGGCATCGAACATGTACATCGACATTTTGAACTGTTGTAAAAGCCATGCCACACCTATCGCACGTATTGTGTGGGTTGTGTGAGTTTGTCATGTGTGGTGCGAGCCTCATGTGGTGTAGAAATGCTCACAACTGCACGCTGGGATCTTTCTCAAACATCAGCTATACCTGAAAACAAATTTTTAAAAACTGGGAGTCATATGAGCATGCACGTGATGTGACAAGTGACAGCCTACAATGAAACGTTACTCTTAGAATATTTCTAAAACAACGAAAGTAAAAAAACAAACAAAAGCATTAGTAGTACGTACAGCATTATGATTGCAAATCGCGCACAAATTGATAAAGAAAACTATCAGGTCGTTACATACAAGCCAGTTTCTTCATAATTTCAAAAACTTGGAGTTTTCGTTTGTAAGCTTTTATTTTAATTCGTGATCCCCCTTTAAAAATATTTAAAAAAAAACACGAAATCTACTGCGTAACTGACTTTTCGCATGCTGTATTCACATAAGATTTTTTTTAAATGTTCAGAGATTTACATCGTCAGAAGAAATGATTCATTAGCGACCACGTCTCGATTTTAAAACTTTTTTCGCGTTTTTAATTAGTTTTCCTGTTAGTGGATGGCGCTGACTCGTCTGCACCAAGTTCTTCAAATGGTCGTTTTTCTTTCAATCGTACATAAACAGTTTTTTTTTGCGACGCGTCAGTGTAGAAATGAATTAGCGGCCGTTAGATAGAAGTGGAATGGCCAACGATTCTGCGCCATCTATATGCAGAAAAACCGAACAAAATGTAAAAAAAAAAATGTGTTTAATTTGTTTACGTACCAGATCTGAAGATGTAGTGTGAAATCTACCCAAAACACCACTTGTTAGGGATTCCTGCCAAGCTTTTCGCCGTTTGAATCATTTGAATTTGGACCAAAAAATGTGACATCTTCCCATAATAAAATTTGTTAAGGTGTCCCATCAAGCTCTTCGGCCGTTTGAAGTCGTGGTATCAGACGACAAACTCTTTTGCCAATTTAATCCCAACGAGTAATAATTTGGAGGTTAAATGAAACATTTCAAAATTGCTTGTTATATAATTTATTTCATTTAGCGTTTCATTTAAAGTATTTCATGTAACGTTTGAAGTCTTAATCGGTGGGATTAACTTTGCGAAAGAGCTTGGCGTTTGATATCACGACTTCAAACGGCTGAAGATCTTGATGGGGAAACCTTAACACATTTTATTATGGGAAGATATCACATTTTTTGGTCCAAATTGTAATGATTAATTTTTTTCTTAGCAATATACGAAGTGAAAATTACATGATTGCTCTCTAGTTTTCTCACAAGTTAAATACGACCGACTTTTTCAATTATTATTACAGACGGTATTCCAGATTTCAACCTATGCATTGTTATACATCCGAAACAACAGTTAATTTCGGCGAGACAATATTGTAGTTATGGTGACTTATTTGCCAATTTGATGTATGTCGAAGATGAAGACGAAGAATCCCACTTTCATGAAATATTGAATCAACAGCTATTTACTTGGAATGAGACTGAAAAGAATTATTGTGGTGACGAATTGCTTATAGGTAGGTGTGGCTAATAACCTATCAATAGTTATTAAAAAAAGGTTTACAGGGATCACAGTGCGTTTTAGAGAGAATAAAGTAAAAAAAAAAAAAGAATTTTGAACGTCCAAAAATAAGCAAACATTTAAGTAATTTTTTTTTTGTAAAAGGAAGATGAAGAAACTAATTTTTTTTACTGACTAACTGAACCAAAAAATCGCCGTTTAGAAAAAACTACATTAGAACTCGTATCCTCATACTCACAGCTGTGATGGCACACGAATAAAAACGGATTAGAGTCCACTCGAACGCAACGAACTATAATTTGAACTCCAATTCCAGGGAACGAGGACTGTTTTTGCTCAGTGGTTATGACAGAAAGTGAATGCAGTTCGTGTTTAAAATGTTTAATGTTTGTGTGCGTGTGTATGTTGTGTGCGCTGAATATGTGTTTGATACAGTTTTTTTTCTTTAATATTTGTCTGTGTTTGTTTTATATTTTAAGCGTGTTTCGTATGAGAGGCTACAAGTATATTTTGTGTGCATTTATAAAAAAAAAACAGTGAACATAGTTTGCTTCTTTCTGTACTCGCATCATAAAGTTTTCCGCATTTAAAGTTTCCCGGAGATCAATCCTGGAGTATGCAAGCTAGGTATGGTCTCAGTGCCTCCAGGGGGACATTGACCATATTGAGTCCATACAGCGCCACTTTACACGATCGTTGGCGTGTCTCAAAACAATGGCTTAAAACATGGATACTCTTCAGCTGAGACTTTTAGGTTTATTGTAATTTATGCCTGTCGGTGTCCCTTTTTTCCAGTTACCGACGGTGCGTCAAGCTCGCGGCCATTCACTCAAACTTGTGAGGTTGGTTACTCGCTCTTCCATTTTTGCTGTGCGAGTTGTTGCTCCATGGAATGCTTTTCCTTCTGAGCTGGTTCTCTCTACATCCTTCCAGACTTTTAAACGTGGATTTGACAGGTTGGAACTCCGAAGGTTCTGTAGAGACCGGAGCTCTGTCCAACTTTACCGTTTGCTCACAAGTAAACAAGATGGGATTGGTGCGAAACAACATAAATTGATTTTTCATTAAATATTGTTGTCAGGGTGTTCATATATGGATACCCTGTATATACATAACAAAACTTAGTGAAAATCAATGAGCACAGATATAAGCCAACTGTTTTCGCTATTTTGTAGGTAGACTCAACAAGTTTTTAGTGTCGTATTTATAATCAAAACGACAGAGGGCGCTTCAATTGGCCGACATTGCCAAATGGAGTCCACTATAGGAAAAGCGCAATACGCACTCTAAATAATCTGTTACACGTCGTTTTGTAGACAGATTCAAAAAGTTTCTCGTGGGGCATTAATAAAATTCTACATTTTCACTTTTTGTTACTCGTAATGTCTAACCCATTGGCTTCCCGGGTTTTCCGTTTCACTGTTTACACTTTTCTTCTAATTCTGAAGTAACTTTCAAAATTGAACCGGTTCAGCCATAAGAGCATTAGTTTGTTCACATGTCACATAGTTCCATGAAATGTATTAGAGACACATCTGTAGCCTATATAAAAGTTAACTCGGCTAGTTGCTCACTTAAACAGGCACTGCTATCGAACAGTTTTGGTGCACCAGACTTCGGTCACTTAATTTAGGTGCACGAGAAATATTCAACCGCATTACCAGCCGACGAAAAATTGTAAACCAGTTTTGAGGATCACAAATTTAACTTCATGAGAAACGGGCAACCACATTGTACAACAGCGATAAATTGTTGGGTAGTTGAGAACAAAAATTAAACATCTGGGAGCGAAACAATCGGTACCAAACGACACCAAATCAGGGGGGGGGGGGGGACACTGACAAAAATGACATTCCTAAGAGGAAATCCTCATGCGGTTTGTTTATTTTTAAAATAATTCTAGCTTCACTGCGTATATTTACACTAACCAAGTGAGTAGCTACTGAAGGGGGATGCGCTGATTGAGTGAGTGAAGTGAACGAAAATCGGCGTTTGTTAGCCAGTGTGTGCAGAAATGTTACTGCAGGAACTTAGTTTGGTGAAGCATGGACATGCACGTGAGCGACCAAACAGAATGAATGTTGCAAAGGGGGAATCCAACACCAGCCATGTGTAGCACTGGATTCAGCTAGTTGGCATAAATTTACGTATACAATTTCATTTGCGTCTTACATTAGACACAGAAAAAGCAGCAGAGCGATATAGGACGTCCAAATGATGTGTTTTTTTTTTCAAAGTTGGCGATGTTTGAACTTCGCCGCCATTTTAATTGCATTACACATCGAGTTGAACTACAGAAACAAGTGATCTGATATTTTTCCAGACAGACAACAGAGCATGCACTGCAAATATGAGAGGCAACTCGAGAGCCAGGGTGTTTTCACTTTCGGTATCAGTTATATAATCATAAATAAAAGCGATGAAAAGAAACTGAATCTGTATTGTTCCAAGTATTAACCTACTGAGAGACAAAGACGTTCAGAGTGGCTATCCATTTTCAGCATGAATGACTTGAATTGTCAGGATCGTTGAGAAATTTATTAGTGTACATATTAATAATTGTGGGTATATGGAGCCTAATATCCCTTTTTATAAGTCTAACCGAAAGTAAAACCCCGAATATTCTCGCGCTGCCTAGTAACTTGTCAGATTTTCTTGCGCAAGCTATATCTGCCCGACGGAATGTCAATGTTTCCTTTTGATCCCTGGTGCCGGTTAATGGAATTAAAATGGCAGCCATGTTGAATAAAATAAAAAATCTTGGAGAGCTTTATTGTCTGAACATGGATGTGTTTAACAGACCCTTCAGAAGCCAGAAGTGATATTTCCCGTTAAAAAAAAAGGTTTTAACGTCCATAATATTAATTTTGTTGCAGGAGTAACAAGTGTTAGAGAGAAGAAGTGGAAATCCTTGATTGGTGATTGGTATACAACAGGAGTTGATATTAGCCCTGATTATTCTATTTTGGATACACAGTGCGTCACTCTTAATCCACCAGAATACGAATCGGAAATAAGGGACTGTCACGAGGCCTTTCCTTGCTGGATTTGCGTTCGCAGTTGAGTCGTTTGGTTATTTTAAATTCGCACTGCATCAGACCGAAAACAGACTGATGGAATTGAAGGCAACGAAGTACGGCGTCGCAACAAAGTCAAAACTGCTCTTGTCTCCCTGCATTTGCATGATCAATTGAAAGCGCTTCAGAAGGATGTGCATCATGTCCCAGTCAATTCCGTTGAGAATTTTTGTTTTTTTATCCACAAAACGGGCACTATGCTCGAATTATACTGAAAGGACCGCACCTTTTTAATTACTAATTATATAACTCAGATCTTTATTCGTCGCAGATTGGTTACCAACAAACAATCCACACAGTACAGCACACTTAGAGGCAGCAGCAATGACAGTGGCCGATTAAGGGGGCGGGGGGGGGCGTGGGGTGCACCGGGTCACAGACTGGAAAAGGGCCTCAAGGATTCCTCACGGTCATGGGAGAATTTAAATAAGGTACTATTTTAAATTAAAAAAAATTACTTTTACTGAAAAGTTGTACCCAAAAAATTTCAATGTCTGAAATTTTTTTTTTTATTCTTCTTCTTGTGGGACTGGGGAGGGGGGGGGGATGACGCAATAAATCTTAAGCACCAAGCCTTTGCGAGGCTTAATACAGTGCTGAGTTATGACACAAATTATCGATTTAAAAAAAGCACTTGGGGTATTATAACCGATAGTCGATTACAGAGCATTCCCTGACCTCGCAACACCAATTGAAATCAATTCGTTTAGGTGGTTTGGTACTTGGATGTGAATGGCCTTGATCCATGATAACACTTGCAAGCACATGTTGGTACATGGCCAATAAAAAAGATGGCTGCCACACTTATGGTCCCGATATTATTTTTCTAGATGCCACTTGTACTTTTGGAAAATAATGCTGAAAATACATGACAAGGCAAAAAACAAAGATTTCCTTACGTTTTGTGGAAGCTACGTAAATGACCCATTTTTCTACATGCAGGTTTAGTGGAGGATGGGACGCTTCCACTACACCCCCATAGGGAGAAGAGGAAGAAGGGTTCGGCTTGCATCACTTTTCTTAATTTTATTGCATCTTGTAAACAGGGCTGTAGCGAAGGGTACTTGATTGGGGGGGGGGGGGGGGGTGACTCTCATTTTGCCAACTAATCTTATGATTTGCCAACTGTTTTAAATAATGCCAGTAGTGCTGCCAGTAAAGTACTTTTGATGGGGCCCGCTAAGTTCTGCTAGGGGGTGTGGGGGAGCACTGTAAGCGCCCCCAGTGTGGTCCGGGGTCCGGGGTCCCCCCCCCATTCCCCCCAGTCGCTTCTGCCCTGCTTGTAAACACAGTGTTGCCAAATCCCCATGTATGTCTTGATATCTCCACACTTTTCCAGTGTCCCAGACATCCAGTCTTTTGCATAAAATTACCGAAAATCTCAAGATTATTAACTGGGCGTCAACTATTTTCGTGTATGAAGAATACTAGGTTAAATATGGCCAAGTATTGTGCATGCCAGTGACGTAGTTCTGCGTCTGTGCCTTGCTGGTAAATGTTGAAATATGTGACAAGTGGCTCCACGGCTCGGCAGAAGCTGATCCATTCATACTACTTTGGATTAATGCCTAATGGGAAATAGCAATGCCAAGACCAGATGTCCCTGCACCAATAGCCACTGTTGTATATTATGAACGAGCCAAAAGAAAAAGATCAAGGCTTCCTTTATCTTGCAGTTTGATGTAATTCTGTTGAAATTGTAAAATCATCTTATTGATGAGAATCACCAGACTTGTGATATGAAATGCAGACTTTTTCGGTCATTTTCTCAGACTAATCAAACTTCCCATCTGGCAACACTGTGTAAACGCTCATTGCGTTTAAATCGTTGTTCGAAGTACATTGCTGGAATGTGCTTTCTCATAGCCATGTAAATGCGTGACAGCATTATACATTAATTTTATAGATCGAGCTTTACGTCCTTGAAGAATCATCATCTGACTCGAATCAAAGGTTTGTAAGGGTCCCATGAGAGATTTACCGGTTACAATTATGATAACCAATATTCATTTCAAATATTCCGAGTCGTTTACAGACAGCCACGCGTTAATGCCACTATCTATAAGCCTACGATTGCCCGTGCTTCTCAGTACGAATCTAGCTTGGTTTCTTTATACGGTACTTAACGTGCCGAGATTTTACACGATGCGGTGTGGTGCATAGTCCACTTTAATAGCCTAAAGTAAGCGTTAGGTGTCTTAGCAAGTTCCTGCCAAAAATGAATCCCGCAATTTTTGAAAGAATTATGGCATTAATATCTTGGCCACGTGAGTCGCTTACTCCAATGAGAAGGAAAATTGGCAGTTGTATGTCGCGAGTGGCTAGCTCAATGCTACATCAGGGCGTAGTATAAGGACGCATTTTGCAATAATCTTGCAACGTAAATTTTATTGTGTACCGAACTGTCTGTAACGATAGGAAGATGGTAGTGTCGTAGCTTGAGGTACGAGGTTCTATGGATTTTACATTGTGGCTTGAGGTACAAAGTACGATTGGCTTTTGCAAGATGGCTCGAGGTACGAAGTTCTATGAATTTTACGTTGCCGCTTGAGGTCACGATGGATTTCGTAAGGTGCCTCGAGATACGAAGTTCTATGGATTTTGCATTGTGGCTTGAGATACGGAGTACGATGGATTTTGCATTGTCGTGTTGATTTATAACAAGAAAAAAAATTCCTACAGCCATAGAAGATGGCGGGCTAAATTCTAAATGGCAGCATTCAGCGGTTTGGTTATGTCTCGATACTCTAAAATGGGTGCCATGTTAGAAATTGAATTGTTGTTGCGAGCTGCAATGTTTTTATCATAGTTTGACCACCGCTAGAACATGCTCTTTTGACGAGAATATCAAATTTTGGAAATACCAAAAAAGGACGAGACACATTTGAAGCAATGTTTAAAATCACTAATGTGCTTTTGTTCTTTTTCCTCTTTGTTGGTTGCAACACATTATTTGTTTCTCTATGGAAAATCTGGGAACTCGTAAGTAATAACGGCGGTCTAGCAAATAGATTTCTGCGAGCGAGAAGGAAGGTCTTGTTTAAGAAAAGCACCCTCAATCCATTTTTTCCACTTTATTTTTGACGAACGAGAAGAAAGCTTGCCATCAATGGCCCACACATTTTGATTTGACTGGATTTTTTCTTTACTATTTCCAGATTCGGACGGCAATCCCACTTACTCCATGCATTACCACAGTGGTCGTTGGCTATTTACGTTTATCCAAGCTGAGAGAACGTGCGACCAAATTGGTGGCAGATTTGGATTTGTCTCCAAGTTTGGTATTTCAAGGGGTCAAAAAGCCTTTATTCAGCACCGAGTGAATTCCGACGAAGGCTTTTGTAAAGGCAAGAAAATTATGACAAGTAAGAAATTAAACTCCCCCCTTTTTATTTTTATTTTGGACTTGTTTTTGTAATTTGAGTAGAAACTTCATTTTAACATATTAAAAATTCGTAAACCACTCTGTATGATTTTGAGTTGTCTATGTGAACTGGGAAATTACCCCGATGCCTGGAAGACAACTCACATTAGGCCTATTATCAAGAATTTATACATCTTTTTATAAATTCTATAATTTTAAACATCTAACAATTCTTGCTATTATTAATATTGCTGATGCATCTGACCCACTTATAGTTAGGTAGATACGTGCAGTAAAAGGGAAGAATCGTGCCTTTTGTCATAAAAGCATGAAACTTGGTAGGGTGTCACTGTGTACCCTAAATTACAAATTTAGAGGTGGGGCCACCAAAAATTTCAAAAATTCCACCCACGGGAACTGTTTTATGGAAAAGCAGTGCTAATAATTATAAAATAATAGTAAAATCCTAATTATAGTGGAACAAATATTTGTACATTTTATTGTTTTAGCTTCTCACTATTGATTTCTTTGCTTTCTGGTCTAATGTTAAAGTATAGAACTTACAATGGGTAATAAAAAAAAATACACACGTTAGTTTAGTTATGCCACTGAAAAAATGCTCAAACTGTAAGTCTGACCTGACAACAAGTTAGCTAATATGTGCTCTGTGCGAAAAAGAAACTGATGAATCCCTCAAGTGCCCTGCAGATTTCTGCCATGCAGATGTTAGTCCTGGGTGAGGATGTAAAACTTTGGCTGATAACATAATTCATTTTCTGGAATTAAGGGCTATGCTCATGAACATCGATATAAGATGGCTCGATGACAGACATGGTATTTGCGCGACTATGCGGCAACAAGAAGCAAAGTGTCACAAGTCATGTTGCAATCAAACAAGGTAAGAAGAGGAATGTTAGTTCTGAAGTTGGTGAGGAAAGTACCTCAAACAGTACACCCGCTTAAGCAATACTCACGAAGTATCAAGAAAAGAGATTTTTTTTTCAGCAATCAATCATCTTCAGAGAGACTTCATGACACTTCAACCTTCCGCCTTGATGCCCGTTTATGTAAATGTGCTGTGGAGCTGTAGACGAGAGACTACTTACAAAACTAAGTACAGATGATCTGGTTGCATAAGACATGAAGTACCATGCAAGTTGTTTAGCTGCTTTATACAAGTAATCGGCTGATTTCAGGTAGCAGTACCGACACCATAAGTCATGGTATTGTCCTTGCAGAACCACTCTCGTCCCTTCAGGAGGCAAGAACAGGCACTGAAGTTGCTCCAGTATTTAAACTAACGGATCTCTACTGTATTCAGATTGCCTTGAACAGCTAGGCATTCAGCACCACGTTCATAGTACAAACTTAAAAACAAGAACACTGGCAAATTTTGAGAACTCGAAAGCAACTAAACAAGGTCGTAATGTGCTTTTAGCACTTGATTTGGTTATAGGATAGGCTCTGAGAAAGTTGTGTGAAGAAGATCGTGATGATGAAGCTATTGCCAAAGCAGCCGAACTAAGCAGGAGGGATATGTTTCAAATGGGACGAATGACGAGTGGTAAAGTCAAAGAAGATAGGCAAGTTAAAGCCCTCTCACTGTCCCTTTGTTTATTGGTATATAGCTCTGATTCTCGAAGGGCCAGACAGGTTGAAGCTTTAGTCAAGGCTGAGGTTATGTCTGCAGGAACTGTGAATCATTCTGAACACATCCCATGTAACCAGAACAAGATGTACCCATCAATACACTGCTAGCTGTTTGTGCCTCCTGCTGAAGAATGCTTACAATAACTGCATAGAACTTATTGGCTCTGGTGAAAACGTGGAAGAGTTTGACAGCTGGTACACCCAAAGATGCAAGAACTCTCCTAGTTTCACTTCTGGTATATCACTTATAAGTTGGAGCTCGTCCTTATAATGTACGTTAGTCGCTAGAAGAAGGAAATTGCAATCTTAACATAGAGAGTTTGACAAAACTAACCCCATGTTTCTTTCTGTTTAACTATACCAACTACGCAAGATGGGTTCCGGGCATATACAAGACTTGGTCAGTCTTGAGAAAACACCAAGATACAGCAGCTGCATTCGGAAATGGTTATTTCGCAGTACGTAAGAGCAGGACAGCATTCTCATCAATGGTTATTGATCAGGAACGTGAGCAGAATAGTGATGCTGTTAAAGGGAATGGAGGAGCAGTTGGATTGACCCAGAAGCCCTCGAAAAAGTGGATGGTGGCTGGACCTGAAATTCCTAGATTAATTGTCGAATTCTAGTCTAGTTGGCAAGGCAAAGGGTTGTTCAGGGAACTTGACACACACCATCATGAAGACTGAATAAGTGTATAGTCAGCCTTTGCAAGGCAGGTGAAATCTCTAACCAGTGTGACTGAAACTATGGGCAGCCCGTTCCTTGATGATGAAGCAAAGGACCTCTATCAATCAATACACTGTTGTTGACCCAACTGCTGTGTCTTCAATGCACCATACTGAAGATGAAGGAAACAGACAGTACAAGTAGTTTGTGACAGAATGACTGATGTAACAAAAAAAAGCCATTAATAGAGCCCCCATACCCGAGAATAAAGTCTGTCCATTTCAACGATCCCTTCCCAAAGCATCAAACTCAAAACTAGATTTCTCGTCCTTGCAAAATGACTGCAATCATTTTCCAGACTATACATAGCTTGCCAGACACGTGATGGTGATCTAAAAACGTTTTTCAAGCATGAAAATTCATTATCTCCTCCTTCCATATCACAATGCAACAGATTACAAACTGGAAAGAAGTCCGACCTGTTGGACTGCCTGTGTTGTTATTCACCCTGAAACACAACAGAATGAAGCCATTGTTCTGGATGGTGCATGTAACATTAATAAACCTAAGCAAACTGTATTTAAGACCTTCATTGACTATGCACTGAAGATTTTCTTACCATATGTGGAAGGCCAGCTACAAAAAATGCAACTCGGGTGACATTATTTGGGACGATTACCATCCTAACAGTTTAAAGCTTCATGCCAGGAATAAGCGTGGCAAAGGAATCAAAAGAAGAGTGGATGGAACAACAAGCCTATCTGTGAACTGCACGGTTGGCACAGTATCTTCATGTTGACGAAAATAAAACGTAGTTATTTAGTTTTCATGCAAAGCATTCACTAGTCTTGCCATATTTGGAAAGCAGGCAGTAGGCTAAGCACTTTTGGAAAAGATGTTTTGCCCTATCCTGCAATGGATAGTATGGCTCCTTATAATGGACAATATGGCTCATTACGACCATGAGGAACCGAATACCCGCATATTGCTCCACACAGCTGATGCCGTGAAAAGAGGCTTTAAAAAGATTCTAGTGAATACAGTACTTGTGTACTTGTACTGGATATTACATCAGTGCCTAAGCTAGGTTATGTACAGTTGCATTCAGTACAGGCCAAAAGTATCGTTACATTCCTGCACATGAAATTGCTGCATCACTAGGTCTTGAGATTTACTGATGTTCCATGCATACACAGGATGTGGTTGCATGGATGTCATTTGCAACACGGGGAAAACGTTCGTGTTGGAACAGGTGGAAAATGTTCGATGATGCAACTAAAATATGTCTTGGACTTTCTATTCAACCCTCGGATATCTCAGACGAGTGCGTCCATCTTGGAATGATACACCTTATTGCTGTATGACAGGGCCAGCATTCAGGAAAACGTTCACCAGGCACATCAAACGCTTGTTTTGTGAAGAAAAGGTGCAGTATTGATGCTCTTCCACCAACTAAGACCACATTAGTGCAACACACAAGAAGGGAAGTGTACCAAGGAGGATATGTATGGGGAAAGGATGTAAAGAGAATAAAGGCAATTAGATTTAATTGAGATACGAGGAAAAGACACTGATTGCAGTACAAAACCTCCTTTTGCCTGGTGACTGGGGTAGGACAGACCCTGAAGAATGGAAGCCGTTTTGGACAACACTGCCAGAAGCAGGAAGGTCATTGCATGAACTACTTCACAGTGGGTTCAAAAAAGGCTGCGTGATGGCAAGATGCAAATGTTTAAGGGCAGCCTTAAAATGCACAGCTTTGTGTCATTGTAGTTTAACTGAAGTAGAAACCAGTGTTTAGGATTTCTTATTACTTACAGACGTAATTTATTACAAATCGCTCTTGCATAAAATATATGTAAGTAGTAAATCATCATATGGATCCTTTGTGACGTTTACTTTGAAATATGTGAACCGTTAGAAGTGAAATTAAGGGAGATATACTTTGTGCCTGAATTTTATGTCTCTTTTTTGGTGCGTCGGCTGCGATTTTAATCCACCATTTTGAAAAATGGCGTCACCGCTACCCTGGACCTAATTTCCGGTGGCCCCATCCCTAGGTTTTATTAATAGATAACAAGCAGGTTTTCTGCCAATTTTCATGCTTTTATGACAAAAGGCATGATTTTTTCACCTATCACCCTAACTATTAATTATCAACCAGTTGTCTTGACTTGAACGCCATACATAGTCATTCAGCATATCATCCATGTGCGGATGCTTCTTTCATTGCTGACAAGGATATTTTTATACGCTGCAGCCGTTATGAATTCGCCTCAGGGCAATCAACGTATTTATAACTTTTATCAGCACAGAATGATTGGACAAAACGAAGGCATACCTTTAGATATTGTACTTAACATGGTTAGCTGATTTTTCCTAGAACATTCACAGTTGCCGATGGCCAATTTCAGTGGTCAATTGTACATAAGATAAAGGTAGCCTTGTTCACGCAGAGTTGATTTGACGTCAAAGCTGACTTAAATAAATGCTCCGTGCCTCAAGCGATCTACCAAGATTTAATTGCAATCGGTCGTAATGCCAACAGAGTAATTATGAACGCATTTGCAGAGTAACACATCCATATACTGACTCCTTCCCACTGTGCGCATCGAGACCCAAGTCTGCAGCAGTTGTATGATATCATGCTAATACTAGGATTAATTATTCCAGGACATCTTCTTCCCGGTGATTCTTTCGAAGCAAATTACATGCCACACAATCTGAGTAATAGAATCCCAAGTATTTTGCCAACTGTAACAGTGGAAATTCCTTTTGTGCCTCACAACATGAATCAGCCCAGTGACTACAATTGTTTTACTGTGTCTATGGATGGCAACAATACGTGGAACCAAGTGGAATGTGAGATACCTAGATGTTTTGTATGCCGTCTTCCAAGTAAGTATTTATGTACTAATTCAGTCTGTCATTGGCTGTCGGTTTTTGGTCGTAACGCGTGCTTCATTCGCCAATCATCACGTGTTAGAGCATGCTTGTAGTAAAATATCAGGCCTGATCTTGCAAGTGGAATAGCATACTGACATATAGGTTATGCAATATGGATGCTAAAGATGCCGATTCGCATCTGATTCACCTGTTGCCATTGGCTGTCGGTTGAGGGCGCTGCGATGTAACCAATAGGGAACAGAAAGCAAAATTGCACATTTGCGTTTAAAACTTCGTATGAGGCAGTGTGGCAACTTAACTAATTTTGGTTTTAAAGCTAATAAAAATTTGACATGTAAAACTGTGGAAAGAATTAAATTTATAGTTACGTAAATCACCACAAATAATCAGTAGATGTTACGACCTATCCCAAGGCCCCTAAAGTTAAACGTTGGATAGAACGAGCCAAAAAGGCGACTAAAATCAAGTGTAGTGTAGGTTTGATAGGTGCTGCCGTCTCTTGAGACCTAGCGCCGAATTTGGAAATGAACAACACATGCGCAAGTCACGACTTGGAGATACCGACAAAGTTTCTAAAGTCGGTCAATGGATGACACCACTTGTCAAACCTGCTGCTCCACTCCTTGTGTTGCTTTTTCACAAAGCATTGTGGAAGGTAAATCTGATTAGACTTTACTTTACGAGGCTACGGGTATCCCCAAATCCGGGGATATCTGTGATCCTTTTGGCATATGATAGAAGTTTAAAGTAGAATCAATAATGAAAAATACACAAGAGTGAACATTTTAAAGTTGCCTTTACTGGATTTGGCATTCAAGAAGATTCTAATATTGGGTATGTCTTGAATTTTTTTCCCAAGGCACTATAAGCAGTGAAAATGTTGTAAACTGTGAAGCTAAGAACAACACACGTTAACGATGACAAATAATGAATTGAGAAAAAAGTGACGATGACTGTGACGAAGAAAATGCTACAGTATTAGGACACCACCAAAATATTCCTACTGAAGACGAGAGCAATTAGACTTAGAATAGTAAGTACGTGGCTAAGTAAATGGTTAATTTGTTTGCTGTTATATTCAGGGGCATGTATGATATCAGTATTAACAAGAATTTATGGGGTTGGAGAAGAGAATTTGTAAGTCATAAATGAAACGTGTTGCATTCATTCCTATTAGTTCCATCAGAGTTTTCAGAAGACGCCACACGTTCCTTCTGGTAATTTTTACTCATTTTAAAGCTCAAATCTAAAGTAAACTAAATAACAACTAAGCTAAACTAAATAATAATTAAATACAAGCTAGTTTCGTTTAGTTTAGTTTAATTTTAGGCTGAAAACTGAGTAGAAATTCCCACATAAAATTCATGGCGCCCTCTATATACTCAGACGGAATGAATGGGAATGAATCTAAGACGTTTCAGTATGGGGTCTCAGTCACAAATTCTCCTCCCCAACCCTATCAATTCTTGGTATAAGGCTTAAGCGTATAAAATACGGATGTAAGCCTACAAAAATTAATGCTCAAAATGTACAAGAATGAGACAGGTAAACCATCAGCATCAGACTAATACGTGTAAAAGAGCTTGTATTTTGGCACACTGTGGATTCTTTTACATGTATTAGCACTGATTGCTTACATGTCTTTTTCTTGTATCTGCCCCTTAAAAGCATTAAGATTTTGTAAGGCTTACATCCTTGTTTTATACGTTTAAATATTTTTCCTGGACATAATTGCAGATAAATAACTAGAATTTTGATAGATGAGACAATCGTGATGTGAATAAAAGACGAACGCTTTTTGAGATGAATCAGATAAACGAGAAGGAAATAAACGAGATTGGAGATTAACGAGATAAAACAAGATTTGACAAAAATTAGATAACAGTGATAACGAAATTTTACATCAACGAAATTTTACATTAACGAAATTTGCAAAATAATGGATAAAAAAGATTGCATTAGATAAACGAGGTTAACAACACTTAAACAACAACAAAAACGAAAAGTGAAAATAACATTTCTATAAACACTAAACAAACCATTGAGTGCATCTGGCAACAATTTGTACACTTTCATCATTTCGTGCAAACAGGAACTTTGAATTCAAGTGAGAAACTATTCAGTACAAGTAGGTCGTATTATGCAAGTTGTGTTTTTATTTTAAAGTTGATGTTTAAAGGTATATTCTCGTTTCAAATACAACTCGAGTGTAGTTCAAGTATCGAAAAATTGTCTAAACCTCTCGTTACATTCCTAAGCTGATAAAACATCTCGTGCAACACTCGTATTTTTTCAGCTTGGGAATGTAACTCTTGGTTGAGAAAATTATCACTAAACTATTATGCTCTTGTGATATTACTACTTGGATGCTCTTGTGATATTACTACTGATGCAAGTCATGTGTCTACATGAGTTCGTGTTTTAAACCCGGTCGTTGGTTGCGACTCAGAATGCACCAGATCACTATGCCAACTCAACACTAGCAAGATATCTGCTAACTTGTTATATAAATTAACATAATCTTCGGCAGTTTGCAATGTTAGTCCCGTCGTGTTTTTTGGGTTTTTTTTCAGGTAGACAGAAATTTTGCTTTTTAACCTTATTGTATATCCTGGTGCATGTTTGTCGAGTGTTGGACGTCTGCAGTTCGTAACCCTCCTGTTGCGCTAACGGCTTATTCATACGGCAGGTTAGCAGAAATCTTGGTACGGTTGAGCTTGTTAATATTGAAGGCTTCATCAAAGACCAGGTTGAGTTTAGACTCTTGATGACACGGGATTTTTTTTCACCATTATTGCTGCTGACTTGTCATCTGGGAAAGTTCACAATGTTGCCTTTATTGAGTTTCGTGATTTATTACGAATATATACTGCTAATTTTGTTTTCTCTCTCCCTTTTAGAACTTTTGTATGAAATTTGGAGTAGAGAAGCAGCATTATTCATCAATAACTGTGATGTGCGTGATGGATTCGAGCTCTCTCCTGAATGTTCCAACTGCAAAATTTACACTCGTCAGAATAACGATGTAGTTATGCATATCTAGTTTTTAATAATATCATGTAAGAAAAAGGAAAAATACAACAACAATGGTTGTTAAAATCCTGACTCGTTTTTTTTTAAATTGTAAACAATAATAATTTACGATGTTAGAGGTTAACTGGTTAAAGGAGATCACGATTCAGATCCGTTATGTAGACGATTTTAGACAGCTTAAAATCGTTTTAGACTGTTTAGATAAAAATAGGACTTTAGTTTTCTTTTCATGTGTTTGTTTGTTTTTTAAATATTTGTTTGGTAGAGTTTAGAGCACAGTAGTGTCTTGTGTATGATTTTGCGATGACTGCGATTCTTAAAGTGGTACCGATTGAAAGCAGGCAGAATCTGGCAACATCAAGCAAAGGAATACACAACGCCATTTCTTTTAAGGAAACAAACAAGCCACGAGCCTCCTTAACTATTGAGTGAAAAGGTGGTACGTCATGCACGTAAGAGCGAGCTGTAAAGATTAACGATATCACTGCCGCTAGATGGCGCCATGGTATTTACGTGAGCTTTTCAGACGGTGATAGTGCCACTTTCAAGAACGAATTTCAGACGTTGGTATCTCAAAAAACACTTTATCAATCGGGATACATTTTTGCAATTTGTGTCTCGCTCATTCGGCGTCGCCTCGCTATGCTCGACATTTCTTGTCGCACTGAGAATGATCAAAGAAATGATCCGGATGCAGATTCAGAAAGATTCAGGTTTGTTTGACAATCTTTTTAAACCTTTAGGTTTTCTTTTCCGTGCAGCCAGTCTGTTGAAGAAAACCAATTTTCAGATCTGTATGCAGTAAGAAGGAAATTATGTTGTCCTTTTTTTTTTTTTGGAGCCAACTTTCTTTCTGATAAGTTTGACTGAACAGAACTTTGCCTGATTGAAACTGACGTCATGAGCACTTTTCAGAGCAGTTTTTCCCGCATTTGAGGGTAGAAAAATCAAGAGTTGGCGGCGCTGCCTGTCTCCTAACAGTTTCTGGAGGATGCGCTTCGTGTGGCTAATGTAAGTAAATCGTCTATCTCGAGGAGAGAGCAGTTAGTCTAATCTTACAAAAAGCGCTTTCATTGCCAAACCAAGTACACACACACACATAGTTCAGCCGTATTTGCCATAACTGCGGGGTGAAAAAATGAAACTGACAAAAAATCCCAAATCGTCGAGTTAAAGGGCACATTCCTCCCAACGCCATGTTTCTCGATTCTTGCCCTATTGCAGCCACGCGTGTAACAGTTTTGCGCGATTCGACACAGTAATAAAAGACCAACTGAGACACAGCTGCGTTCCTTATAGCGAGAAACACAGGTGCTATCTCAATTGGCCTTTGACCTAGTCAACGAAACAGCATCACCGCAAAAATTGTCTCGTCACTTAATACCAGAGAGATTTTCGTATTTTATCATCACAATTTATAATTTTTTAGTAGTAAAATTTAGTAGTAAAACAGTAGTTTTCTTCGGCTATCTATTGGCGTACATAATTTTAATTTTTACTGTATTAGTTTTTTAGATTTTTGATCTCACGGTAATTATTAGCAAACATATTAGAAATTGGTACATGGCCACATACACAGACGAAACGTCAAGGTAAACATTAGCGGGATGCCATTAAATTAGCTCCTAATATTCAATAGAAAATCTCCCAGACGCCACATTTTAAAATGGATTTTTAGCAAGGGATGGACCAACTGGAAGTAAATAGACCTTTTGGGGCCATACTTGATGTGGAGGAACGAGAAAAATGGAAGTGGTAGGAATGTGGCAGTGAGGAATGACTCTCAGAATCGTTAGAGACAGTAAAACAATGCTACATGAGAAATCTCTTGTGAGTAGGTCTTCTGCAATCCGATAATGTAAGCTACCGACAGGTGCGCGGATGGGTTAGACGGCGTACCAGCGAGTACCAAAAACATGCACATTTAACAGCATTTTCTTCCGACCCAATACACAATTTAGCAGTTCGACATCCTAATGTCACAACACAACTTGAAGAACTTCTTGCTTGCTTATCAACTCTTCTAATGTTGGCAGCCATGTTTGCAAGGAAAAGGTTGTGTGTTGCCAAACGTGTATCGAATATTTTTTAACAATTCTGCAGAGGGATTTTTCAAACTCGATGTATAATAAAATTTATTAATAGAAGTTTATAACAAAAAAAAAAAGCAAACACATGCTGTTTTTAAATTATTTAATGCAAAAACGAAGTTCAAAGTTACACAATGTTTTGTTTGCTCTTCATAATATAACATGATTTTATAGAATATGAACAACCATCAACTGTCAGTTTATAAAAAAAAATGTATACTAAGCAAGAAGAATGACAAATTTAAAATAAAAATCCTTTTCTTCCACTGGTTTTCAAATGGTAATAAGCCCATGAAATTTGATGACTGGGGACCGAAAAGCGTCCGATTTATTAACTGTGTGTTACTTTTCCCGGAAGCGGTGTAGCAAAACAAGAGAGTATGGTGTGCGATTAACGCCAAACTGCACCTACATAAAGGGTACTCACGGAATGTACAATGTCTGATAATGATGTTGACTTTACACCATACTCGTGGTTTGCTGAAAAGAAATATATGGTAGCCATATTTAAGACGGATTTCTTACCTTGAACTTGGACTTAATCTAAGTTGAAGGTACATTAGACTTAGCCTCTATGATGTAATATAAACTACAATAAAAAAATCAACAGAATTGCTACAAATCTACTTTGAATCCTCAAAAAAAGTATGCAAAGACATAAATGTGGCCGAGTTTTTTTTAATAAAATAATAATCGCCACGCACAACTGGGTCCACTATTCAAGGCTAACGGCCCCGTGGTTTTTACTCTACAGTATACTTAACTGCCTATCTGCTATAAATGATGCTGACCAGGAGGTACGCATACTTTTATAAAGGGAGGGGGAGAATTAAATTAAATTTAAAAAAGGGCAAAATTCTACAAATTTCTTGATGGCCTTTGAGGAGGGGGGGGGGGGGGGGTTCAGCCCCCTACAGTGTTCTGCCTCCCCCCTCCCCCCGGGCTGTTGTCTTGTCCGTTTTGCCAGATAGCAGGAAAAACTCGGCTTGAAAATGGGGCATTTTTTAATCCGTTCAGTTCACCGTTTTGTTGCAAGGGCGGGAGGGAGGGGGGGGGGCGTGCTCCAATGTGTGTACGCTCATGATGCTGATTTTAGAAATATCATTGTCATCTAATTGTAACAAGGAAGTAACAAGCACAAGCTGCCTATGCAGAATAGTCGGTACAACCATTTTTCTCTTTAAAGAATTTACCGCTTATGGTCAAACCCTCAATATTTTCTTTAAAACAATATGGACGGAGGAGATACAAACAGTTATACAACATACACTCACCATAAAAAAAATACATTACTTAAATGATCGCTAAGTTCATTCATTTTAAATGCTCATGCTTTTGATCATCACTATTCTAACAAATACTGTTTCAATCAACATCGGTATACGTACACATCACAAAACGCTATGTAAAATTAAAACAGTGTTAAAAGCGGTTCTTTACAAATTTTCAATCATGAAACTGACACCATTTCCACAAGACCAGTAAAAAACCATAACTTTCATGCGAAGAAAATTCATAAAACAATCTACTTAAATTAAGTCACATTTTAAATATATTTCGGCAGTTTGCTACAGGCCATTAAGCTTTTCTCCACCACAACAGTGAAAATTCAGAACAGTTATTAATGAACAACAGTTATTGGCCTACAACAAAATAATTCAGGGCAGTTCAATCATTAAACATTGTAGACCAATGGCTTACCCGGGGAAAAAGGGGAGGACAAGTGCTCTCCCCCCCCCCC
>JAHWFP010023076.1:305-11639 GCA_023313725.1 Lithobius niger
CTTTGCACTCTGCTTTCTTTGCACTTTTATTCTGTCACTTTCTCTGTTTCTGGCTCTGGTTCGTCTCTGTTTCTCTCCCTCTCTCTGTCTATTTTAGTGCTGGGCGTTATCGGAAATTTTCGGTACGGTACGAAATCGGTATTCTGAAAAAAAATATTCGGTATTTTCGATATTCCGGTATCCGCCTACCTGGGTAATTGAAGCATACCCTCGCGCCAAACTGCTACTAAATGATACAGGCCATACCATGCTGTTTTCCGATGTCTGATTTCAACATCAGTGCACCTCTTAAAACGAAGCATAAAATCTAGGAATCGACTGAATCTACTTTTACCAAATCCAGATAATTTACAAGATTGGCTGAGTCAGATCCGGATCCTAACCGAATCCAAAAAAAAAGAAAAATAAAAACATTTGGATAGATGTTTATGTTTTGTACAGAGTAACTGTTCACTCTTCCTAACGAATGAGTCAACTTTAAAGACTGAGTAAATATTTTGCAAATTGGTCATTGGTTTCTCCCCCCCCCCCTATAAGTTCTGAACAGTTTATGCTATCAATTTGAATTTAGCTCCGTTGGAAAGCTGGTGAAAAAACACTTCTAATGGTATATTGGAATGTCCAAATCGGATAAGAATTGGCGAAGTTATTAGAAAATCAGCTAGACACTAAAAGTGTACGGTATTTCGGTATAATGCAAATCCCAATTATGGTTTCGGTATTCAAAAAATACCGATAACCGCGGTAAAAATACCGATACCGCCCAGCACTAGTCTATTTCATTATTGCTCTCTAACTGTCTTTGCACTCTTCTGCTCTAACCACAACCAAATCCAACTTGTTCCTAACTGAACAGTACAACTTTTGCGATGCGTAACTAAAACCCATGTGTTAGAAACGGCCTGGACGAGGTACATGTTCAATATTGCCATTTTTTAAACTATAGCACAGGGTGAGTTGTTGTAAGCACAGCCGTGACGATACCATTCGTCAAAGTGGTGCCGTCGTTGCTTCATCGATTGACTTTAGCTGTTGGTCGATGAAGCCACAAAATCTGGACAAATGGGGAGGGGGTACTTCGCTTTGATCATGCCGCATGTGTGCAGAGTTGTTTAGACCCTTTTTGCCTCCTGAAATTTAAACTTGCGAGTTGGTGGGGGTGGGGGAATGACGGCTCATGGATTAAGACATATGAGGAAATGAAGAAAGGCAGTGCAATCCGTAGCTGATATTTAAACAGTAAACTTATATCTATGAATACATTTTGCCGAACTGTTTTGTTGTGAACGAAGCGAAGCGAATATTGTAGGCGACTCCCAGTCGCCTTGGTCGAAAAATAATTTTTGAACTGAAATGGCACTCGTTCCGAAACGCCTTGTATTTCGCGAATTAAACAGTTACGCCGTGCTTAGAAATATCTACAAGATTGGCCGATCATAATAATAATAATAATATCTTTTAATACTAATAATAATACATAATTTATTTTCCGCTTCGCACAAAATTCATTGAACTAAATAACTAAATACAGATGAGAATTAAAAATTAAAAAAAAAATTAAAAAAGCTAAATACACATGCGTCATTGAATTTGTACGTGCACAAATACAAGTGTTACGATGTTACAATTATTTACATCAGTGTCTTAACATAAAAAAGTATATGTATCCACATTACTTGCTTATTATTTACATGTAAAAATTTAGTAGATTCATAATGAATGATGAGTCGCTTCTTAGTATCTAAAATTCAAAGTCCAAATTTGTATTCCATTGCATATTTTTTAATTTCATGTTTTAATTTATTTGCGGTTAATCATCTCATTTTTCATTATTGCTCTCAAACTGTCTTTGCACTCTTCTCCAAATCCACAACCAAATCGAACTTTTTCCTAACTAAACATTGCAGCTTTTGCGATGCGTAACTGAAACCCATGTGTTAGAGCCGGCCTGGAAGAGGTACGTGTTCAATATTTGGTAAGTTGTTAAAAATACTAGATATTAAGTAATTTAATCCTATCTTCCCGTATGAGTTTGTGTAGTTTGGAACCTTTGACCGGTACTGATTGTTTCTTATTGGTCTGTCAATTAGATTCTTCAACTCACTTTTAAAATAATTATGGACGAGTATCGTGTATTGAAATATGTTAGAAAGTGTCATGATTTTTTTTTTTTTTTTTAGTATATCACATGTTCGTTTTGGATATTAGGGTTATAAAATAAGACTTATGCTGCTTTATTAAGTATTTTTTGCAGTCATCCAATAAGTCCTTTTGATGTTGTTGCATAAATGGTAATGGCGTATCTTACGCTTGTTAATATTAATTTGGTCTTCATACAATTGTCTTTTGTTTATATTGTTCAACAATTTTCTAACGCGATAATAATAATAATAATAGACGGTGTCGGCCAATAAGCGTAGAGCTTGTTATTAAGCGGCAGATGTCAAGTGGAAAATACCACCATGATGACAGTTGTTTTTTGCCGCATCATAGGTCAAAGTCCCCAGACGGTTAGCACGGCTATCTCATGTGTAAGAGTTCCTGGATTCCAGCCTGGCCTCATGCACCCCTGGCGTTTACTGGAAGAGAAGGAACATGTGATACCGTTTGCTCATGTCTATTGTGGCATATAAAAGATCCTAGGAATTTACGATTGGAATTACCTAAAAAAATTGTTCCTCTCACCTTCCGGTGTCAGTCAAACGTTAATCTAATCACTCTCTGATGCTAACACAAAGCTAGCTAACGGTGTCGCTAAAGTATCTGGTTTACACTATTTAACTAGGCCATTAAAAAAAAGACATTAACTATTTAAAGACCATTAACTATTTAACTATTAAAAGCCATTAACTATTTAAGTTAGGCCATTAAAAAAAGAAAAGTTGGTTCTCAGGTCCCGCCCACACCGATTTTTTGACGGGAGACCATAAAAAGAAACGACGCGGGAAAAAATAGCAGATTACAGATCAAAAATGGTCCTCAGTGAGAAAAGAAAGTATAAATTTATCATTCTTGTCATTTAATAATTTTATGGACATATATAATGTTTGCCACTCTTCGACTATTGTAAATGGGATCGTGAATTTAAAGGAACCACGTCGTCTCTTGAAATATCCTCTTGAAATTGTATACAACAAACATTTTGTAGCTTTCAGTTCCAAGTCTACAAGTAATTTCATGGGATCGGATTCCAAAAAAGGCTGTTTGATAAGGGTAAACTGTTGCTTATTAAATGCAAGACGCGTTAAACTTAAAATGGGAGAACTCCACCTCCTTCTCTCCTCAGCAAATTACACAAATTTTTGTGTGGTTAAGACTTGGTTGAATCAATCGGTGACTGACTCAATGTTGGTCAATGATTTGCCATATTGTGTCATATAGGGGTTCGAATTCAGGTGGTCCAGCAATCGTTGTAAAAAAAAACTAACCTACAATGTGCTTAAATCTGCTACAAACCCTGAGGCTACAAGCAAGGATTTTGGCCCAGGTATTCTTAACATCATCCTTGGTTATATACCAAATGGCAGGGTCGAATGATGAACAGGGTAATGATGAACAAATTCATAGAAGAAAATGTGTCTAAAATACTACCAAATATTATTATCTGTGATTTTAATGTGGCATACACAGATTGGTTTTCCCTTAAGGTTGTTAACATCCACCAACGCCTGTTCTTCAACTGCATTTCTTCGCTGGGTTTCGAACAACTTGTTACTGAGCCTACTTGTAGCGATATAGTTCTCGACCTGATATTGGTTGACTGTCATTGCCTTGTATACGATGTAAATGTCATCTAACATTTTAATACGAGTGACCGTAATATGGTTGACCGTAATATGGTTGAATATCTTGTGCCCAATTCGAAAACTGTAAAAAAAATGTATATAGTAACTAATCTTCCAAAGTTCAAGAATGTTATTGATCTGATGCACTATATGAATATCTAAGAACTAAAAGCTGGTCGGTAGGTGCTGACGAAAAAATGGAGGTTGAAGAAATGTGGAATTTGTTTCAAAATGAACTATTGGTATAGTTATCATAACAATATCGTGCAAATAGATCTTTTTGCTTCCTCGTCTTATAAGGAATCTTCTAAATCTAAACAAGAATTTCATAAAGAAATACATAAACTGCTTATGCAAAAAATCCCAACATTATTATTTTCATAGACGAAACACAAAGCTCTCCATTGGGCTAAAGTTTACGTTAGGCACATACTCGATATCCTTACGATATTGATTCCAAATGGCTCCAAACACCTTCTTAAATACAGAGACAGTTGGTTTCAGAGCGCGGAAATGTGTTAAAACGACTTCAAACAGTAGATTTGTAGCGCCACAATCCATACATCTATACGGTTTTTGCGTTCGCTCGCACACACAGGGCACCTTAAATTTTTTTTCGTAAACAGTTCCGATAGGCAGGTTGTTATTGTCAGTTTCGTGTGGTTTTGTGTGGTTTTGTTGTTATTGTCAGTTAGGTTAGGTTAGGTAAGTTTGGGGTTTGGCATTTCATACTGGGGCAGTTAATTGGTTAGGTTATCATAATGATGATTTAACAACTTTCCGCAATTTGGGATCAACTTGTCTCTTTCTTCGAATTTCTGGTCATGTGCGACAAGGGAACATGGGAAGAAAACGGGCTCTCGTCCGATTTTTTTTAATGGACTAAGAATTACCTGCTGACTAATGTTTTCCTCTTCCATTTTTGGGACAAACGCACCGTTTGGCCGTGGTGTGAAGATCCAAAGTTAGCACCGCGTCGCGCCGGAAAGCAAGAAACTGGGCGAAAGTCTGGCAAGTGAAACACCAAACCCCAACCAGTTCAATAACTCAAGTGAAATGCCGAAGCCGGTTCCTAACCTAACCTAACCGACAATAACAAAAAAACCACACGAAACTGACAATAACAACCCACCTATCTGAACTGTTTACGGGAAAAAAATATCAGCTGGGAACATGGGAAGATAACGGCCTCTCGTCCATTAGTGCAAAGAGTGCGGCTTTCATTAATTTCTGACGGCCAAACGAAGCCTTTGCCCCAAAGCCTTGCCTTTGTGTTGTGAGGCTGTTGGAGCAAAATTAATGTTCGTCTTGTTTTTTTTTTTCGGTGAGGAGCCCTTATTCTTCCCATAAGCCACGTAAGGTAAACTTGTTCCCTCTATTGTTTATTTTACTATCGAAAGTGATCGTGGCATGAATTTATAATTCTGCCTTTATTGTGTAGCGCTGCCCTTGCCTTCTAAATACGTTAGCTACGCACCTAGTATGCACTATCCCGTTGCCTCACACGTTTGTCGAATTCATACTACAAAAACGGTTACACTAAATAATCGATTATACAATAATTACCTGATTATCAGGAGCCACATAACTCCCCTGCTGCCAATACTCATAGAATTGGGAAAGTCTTACCGACAAACTGTAAAGTAGCTGCCATTTTCTTTTTCAGTGGTTCGCCAATAGCCCAACAACAGATAGAATTCCGTTTTCCGTGCATGTTGTCAAAACCTGAAATAAGCTGGGCTAGTTCTGGTTCAACCTTTTTTTGATGCAGAAACATAATTGGCACAAATTTTTAGTCAAGAACCTACAAACCTTCATATGCTAACGATTTAACCACAAACTGTTCAATAACAACGCCAACAATTTGCTGGCACGTCTTCTAATCGAAATCATGATAAATCGACTAATATTTCAGTCACTTCCGGCCAGACGCTAAAGGTGATAGGCATGACCCGTGCAAATAACGACTGGAGTGGGACGTGAAGTCATTTAACAATAGTTCACGATGCAAGCCCCTTTTTTCCCCGACCGTATTTCAATAACTGCTTTATGCATTACATGCATAAGCAGTTAAAAAGAAACTATGGCGTAAGTTAAAAAAAAAACAGTAAAGATAAACGTATTTCTAAACAATATAAGGAGTGCCGCAAGAATTTGGCTAACACAGTTAGAAAATATAAAATGTAAAATCATTTCTGAAGGCACTCTGTCTGCCCTTTTTAAATACGTTAAAAGCAAAACAAGTCAAATAGAGTATTTACCTCCACCAAAAGAGCATGCCTCCACCACATATAAATGATAAATTAAAAACATAAAATTTAGATAAGGAAGAAATTATCAACATGATATTTGCTAGAAATTTTACGGAAAAAAATGATAACTTTAATTATTGTCAATCATCTGCCGAGCCAGATTCGTTTGCACCACTCGTTATTTCTCCATCCACCATTAGGTGTGTTCTTGGTGGCTTTAAAAACAGTAATGCTAACGGTCCCGATGGTTTTTCTTCAGCCTTCTATAAGTAGTATGCTGCTAGCATTGCGTGTGCCATTATCAAAAATTATAAATAAATCATTAAAAACTTGTATACTTCCATCATGTTGGACAAAAGGACGTGTTACAGCTGTCTTCAAAAAGGGCGATGCTGCCGATTCATCAAATTACAGACCATTATCGTTGACTTGTATACCATGTATAATTACTGAAAATATTGTTCGAAACCACATAATGGCCTTCCTTTTGAAAACGGACTTATTATCTGAAGACCAATTTGGTTTTATACCAGAGAGATTTACTGTTTTTCAACTGCTTCAGTGTCTTGATGACTGATCTAAAGCTTTGGAATGTGGGGAGCCAGTTGATGTTAATTAAAAGTCCAACTTTTCTAGTTAGCACCCCTAAGAACCAGGAGAGGACAAAAATCTTCCCATTTCATTAAATTTGATTTCTGTCTTATCCTGGTTCTGAGGGGTACTAACTAGAAAAGTTGGACTTAGAAAATCTTGGGTTGTCATTTTTTTGTGGACCACCCTGTATTTCTTTTCCCACAGAGTTGTTAATGTTTGGAACGCACTACCCCTAGATGTGGTAATGGCTTCCACCCTAATAGTTTTTAAAAACAGACTTAGGTAAGTTGATGTCTCAGGTTACATTAGGTGGACTTTGGTGATGAAACATTAGTGGAGTCTTGGCTTGTGCCTCTAATGAACATCCAGGGCCCTGCGTACCCTAGAGTTGCTCAACTGGTAGGCAGAGACCTCAGTGAACAGTTTGATCGTCAATGGCAACTTGGTGGTGGGAATCGCGTGCAGGCTGATCAATACAGGAGGCCACGTGATTGCCCCAACTAGAGTAGAATCAGACGTAAACCGTATAACTAAATCCTGCATTGATCATATTTTTATTAAATCTAGTCATCTGAATAGCCGGGGCAATTATATCGAACAAAATAGCACACCATTGCTTCGCAACATTAAAAACTAAAATTAAAAATGATACTAACTTTGACACTAAACTATTCTATAATATAGCAGTTGAAAGATTGACTAACAAAATTAATGACGGCTTTTCTTCTATTATACTAAACTAACGTAGTAAAATTAATACAAATCTGACTTGCATGATAGCCAGCACACTATAAATTACTGTACACTAGTAAAAAAGTAAATAACACACTGCTTATTAATTTTGTCTTCCTAATGAAATTTGCTCTTTAATTGATTGTATGAAAAACAGAATTCTGTTGGTCATGAGAAACATTAAAACACTTCTCCATTTTTATTTCACAATTACTTAATTCTATTATTGATACAGAATTGTGGCCCGATGAATTAAAAATACAAGTACTTAAACCAATTCACAAAAAAAGGTAGTAAAAAATATTGGCATACTCTTAAACATAAAGAAAATCATCGAAAAATATTTCGCTATGCAAATCAACAATTTTTTTTAGATAGAATTGACGTGATTTCAAATAAATAGTATGGTTTTAGAAGACGTAAAAGAACATAGGAGGCACTTAAACGCATCAACGAGAACATCTTGAAAGCATTAAATGAGGGAAAATGTGTTAAAGCATTACTAATTGATCTGCAAAAGGCGTTTGATTCACTCGATCATAGTAAATTGTTGACGAAATGTAATCATTATGGGATTCGAGGTAAAATTGGTAATGGCATAAAAAGTATTTACATAATCGTAAAGCTTGTACTTCTGTTGATGATAATTTTAGTAAACAAAATCTAGTTCTCTATGGAGTACTACAAGGCTCAATTTTGGGACCATTATTATTTAATATTTATATAAATGACATCATAAACTGTACAGGGTGGTCTACAAAAACGCATTAGCAAAGATTTTTCTAAGCCCAAACTTTTTTCTAAGTTTTTGGGAAAAAAATTACAAATAGAGACCACTTTTCTGGATCCAAAATTCAATTCTGATTCCGAAAAAGTGTGTCCTATTTTTCGAAATTTGTGAAAAAACTTTTTTTAATTTAATTTTTAATTTTGGTTCAGTGTAGCCATGATGCACTTCGCTGACTGCCTCAAAATGTTCCCACGTCAAATTCTGGCAAAAAATTGCACAAAATGGAATCCAGATTTATAAATCGAACATGTAAATCTGAGTCGAATAATATTGGTTTTCATGTTCACTTTATTCACGCCCTATGTAAAAAACATAATAAATATCCGTTGTTAGCACCCTCCTGAACCGTAGAGGAAACAGACGACGTCAAATGAAACGGCAATATTTTGAACGGCCAAAATGGCTTCTGAAAGTACGATTAAGGTAAACACTAGCTGTATTGCACTCGGATTGATACATGGGGGAAAAAAGGTGATAATACAATGCCATTTTAGAAGCCAAACAAAAGACCATAAAAAAAACTGCACAACAGATGGTATTAATAAAGAAAATAAACAAATGGTGAAAAACAACGAGCAATTGAAAAAAAATGATAATCCTTTCACCTGCCTAGAGCTCAAAAGTGAGAAAATCAAAAGTTGGTCAATCAGAACAAACATTGTTATGCAACGCATCAACAATCGTTACGGCGAATGACAAACCTTTGCTACCGTGCGTAACAATTACACAGACAAAGTGGGTGCATTTACGTCGGGTACCACTAAAATAGGATGCAAAGAGGCTGGGCAACAACCGCAGATCTAGACAAACTGTGGTTTTAGATAAACATTCATTCATTCATTCATTTCATAGGAGGCATGGTCAACAACCGCACACTCCTATACACAAATTACCATAACGCAGGCGAACGCACAACAATGCTCCCCAAAACAATACATCATGTATAACGGTATAACGTGTATGTGTACGTGTGTAAAGGCAAACGATACAAAACAACGCCCAAGTTAAAACTAAATGCGATCGTATATTGCTTAGCTCGAAACTCAAATGGCACAGAATGATACAAGGCGGGAAGGGGGGGTGGTGAATAATTCTAACTTGCCAAAGGAGTGAGGGGAGACTAGAGAAGGAATGGGAGAGATTTTGAAAGCCGGGTGTGTACTCAATGCTATCTATGCTGGTCGTCCCTCAGCAGACACTACTAAAAGTAGTTGGAGAACGTTCCAAGCACTAAGTTATCAAGTTGGGGGATGGGGAATTGTGTCTTTATGACGATTGTTGATTAGGGGGGAGGGGGTGACATTTGGGTATGTAAGCAATCCAGTCTCACAGCAAAAGAAATTAAAGGGGGTAAATGCTTGAAAAAAATCCTCAGACAAGGGGATCTATAATAATTATGTTGGTGTTTTAATAATTAATTCTATTGACAAAATATCCCATCTTGTATCCCTGACTTGCACGAGCTTTGTTGTCTTGTTTTTTGTTTTGTTTTTTGGAGGGAGAGCTAAAGTTACGAATGAAATAATAATAGAGGGGGGGGGGTAGGCAATAAAAGGCAATTGATGACCATGGGGAGAAAGGGGTGAAAAATTGCCAATTGTGTGATGACGTAATACTTGAACACTCCTTAAGAAGAAATATAACTGCTGCAGGAAGAGGTTTTAATTTTGTTTTCAACGTTTTTCCTTTGGAGGGCGAGGGTCTTCTGGCTGAGCACTTGTTCAGGATAAGCACCTGCTCATGGTAAAATCAATCAAAGGTATCTCTTGAAGTCTACCGAATCAGGCATTTGCACACAACACCCCCGCCACGAAAACGTATTCAAAGTTCTCCGGTTGTCATTGGAGCGTAGCTCCGCTATGAAGACACTCCAATGTAATCACGCAATTTTGGGCATCACGCGAAAACCACAAGAACTACCCAATCAACACTTTGCATGCAGTAGCACGGGAGTCTGGACAAAGTTTATCAAAAAAAAAAATCCGGAATCGGACATGGGGTTGACGAACCATCAGGGTGACAAAATTGTACCAATAGGATGAGCCAAAATCCAAACAACAACGAGACGGCGAAACCGTTTCTAATTGATAAAGGCATCCGAATGTTAAAAGATTGATTGTTGATGATAAACAAGCGGCGTGTATTAAAATCAAATGAAATCAGCGGCCTCATTAGCAGACATGAGTGTCTGTTAACTGAAGCAACTAAAAGCATATTTTGTAAGGCTGGGCCGATCCCGATTACAGATTCAGACTGCCTCACGTAATTCCTTACCGACATTTGCAATATCGGTAGAAACCAGAATCGGTATAGAAAATACAGATAGATCGGTTATAAACAAATTGAAGATATTTTCACTTTTTTTTGACCGATTTTGACGTTTGAATACACCGTTTTCAAGGTTTTTTCACCAACTTTCCAATGGTCCAAACCCCAAGCAAATGTCTCTTATTGTTTAGAATTACAAGGCAAATTTTTTAATTTTATTGGGGGATTTGGTATCGGTAATCGAGTCGGGTTTTGGTATCGGCCAGTTTCGTTTAATGATCGGCTCGGGTAGAAAAAAGGTGATTGACCCATCTTTAATATTTTTGTCATATTGAAGTTAAATCCCAAAACGCCCGAACTTCAAATTATGGAAAATGTAAGGGAGAAGTGCAGGGATAAAGAAAAACTAAAAGTTAAAGGATGAGTATCCACATTCACAGAGAGAAAGATGCAGCAATAACGTTTTATGATACTCTCCAGCTAAGTAACTGGCTACCTTGGCCCCCTTTCCCTGGTTGAATGATATCACTACCTTCAATGACGACGGCCCTGGTCGTATCGACCGGGAAAAAATTGTAGAATAACAATGAACCGACCGCACTAAACACCGTGGTGTGAAGACCAAACAATCACATACCCCGGGCCCCCCCCCCCCCCCCCCCCCACACCCACACGCTTTGTGTCTTTCTCTGCCATTTGAGTTTCGTGCTCAGCAATGCGAGCGTGTTTAGTTTTAACCTGTGCATCAGTTTTGTGTTGTTTGCCTTAAAGCATTATGATGTATAGGATCTTACCCGTTTCCCGAGTGCTGAGCTCTAACAATAACGAGGGCGCGCAGCGCCCGAGGTATTGTTGATGGGCTCAGCATGAGGGAACGGGCAAGATCCTATTTCTCAACCGCTTTCGCCTTCTC
>JAHWFP010023077.1:404-12435 GCA_023313725.1 Lithobius niger
CCACGATTAAAGCAAAAAGCAAAGGTTCAACCTTTTCGAAACATTTAGTTAGAGCTGCACACTCGACCGAGCAACCGAACACCACGATTAAAGCAAAAAGCAAAGGTTCAACCTTTTCGCAACATTTAACTAGAGCTGCACACTCGTCCGAGCAACCGAACACCACGATTAAAGCAAAAAGCAAAGGTTCAACCTTTTCGAAACATTTAACTAGAGCTGCACACTCGTCCGAGCAACCGAACACCAAGATTAAAGCAAAATGCAAAAGTTCAGCCTTTTCCAGCCTTAACATTCCTGGGGTCGTAGAACCATTTCCTTAAGTCCGACCATTTTGGAAATGTTCCTTATATTCCTACTTTTCCACCCCCAAATATTCGGGTTGTCGTCCCCTATTTTGTTTTGTTTTCGATTAGTGGTCGTATACTTGGTAAGTTCATTACCAGCTGTAAAAAAAAAAAATTAAAAACGGTCATGGGTCTTGACGTTTTTATTTTATGATTTAAGAATTTATAATCGACAAACAATACCTTGACGCAAATTTTAGTGAAAATCTAAAATTTATTACCTCGGTCTAGATTTTATTTCAACCAACACCAAACTGGCAGAAAAACTTGCATGGTAAGCTAAATATTGTTGTGTTGTTTACTTCTAATTTTAAAAAAAGGAAGACATTAATTTAAAATTCTTTTTTTTGCTACTTTTGCCCCAAAAGATCCACCCCCCCCCCTTAGTTTTAATGTTAAAAATTTTCTATTTCCAACTTTTTCTCCTTAAAACCTGCTAGACCCTCAAAATTCCCCACTTGGCGAAAATGCTCAGGCGGAAAGCTACGGTAAACCTTGTGAACGCGTTGTTTTAAGGAGCGTGTATGGTGCTACCTAAATAGCAGTGATCCTTTCTTTAATCGATAAATATCATCGGTTCGCGATATTTCCGTAGCAAGCAGAATTATGTTCGTTGCGTCGTCCACACGCCGACAGTTTCTGCTGAAATCAGATCATAGACTTGGCTGTTAAGCTGCTGGGTAGTGCAGGGAAGCATCTGTTTATTTGGGCGGAGCTTTTGTCTCTTGCCGAATTGTGCAGGTTTCCGGCGCTGATTACTAGGATAAACAATACAACGCATCTGTACATTTTAAACAATATTATTTATGACTCCCCTGACTTATTTTGAGTCTCTTAATACCGCTTTCTTTTTTAAAAGGTAATATAAAAACTAATATAAGGACAAGATCTTGGAAAGTAGGATTTTGAAAAGTATTTTAGTCGCATTTTCACTACCCTGTTTACCTGTGCCGTCATAATATTTTACATAAATCTGGATTAGCCTCTGACTGGCAAGGAAAACCCCACAAGCACAACACTCGCAAGCACAAAATAAACAGCTTTTACTTTTCAGCCGAAGTTGCGCAATGAGGGCTTCTCCACCCAACCATAAAACAGTGTAAACACACACGAACTCGCTCACAAGACCAGCCGTCAAACCCGCTCGGCCATGACACCCGATTTTTGACTAATGCTCACGTGAGTGAGCTCGTGTGTTTTTATTGTTTTATGCTTGTGAACACAAGACCTCAATGCATAACTTAAGCCGAAAATTAAAAGTCGTTTGTGTTCTCTTTCGCGGGGTGGGGGTGTCCTCTTCCAGCAACCTTGAAAATGGAACACCTACAAAACAGTAAAATATAAAAATTCCTATGTACAGGGCAGTGACACGACGTAGTATTATTGTATATAACTCTATGCTGGAGCCTTAATGGGTTAGCTGCAAGGGGCACTGCAGAGAGAAACAGAAGGGCGGCATACTGAAACCGATGCTGTGATGAGTGATTTCTTAGACCTAAAAGGCGCGATATTTGTTGTTGGAGAAAACAACGTTATTTTAAGCCTAAGACATCCGCTCTTCCGTTGTTTATTCCCTCCCATTTTATATAGTGCACCTTGTAGTTATGCCCTCCAAAACCCATACTGGTGCCAATATGGCGGCAAACGTCACTTCTCTATAGGACTTTTCTATGACAGTTCTACTGACCACCATTTCAAAATTTTTTCATATAATTACAGTTTTTACTGAAATGTTTTAATACCGACGTGTTGTTCGTTTCTGGAGATTAATTTTAAAATACTTTATAAAGTATTTCCGCAGTCATCCCTACTAGAGGTGATTCTTTAATCTGGAGGCTCTCTTTCCTGTCTCCTTTCCCAACCGCCGGGGCGGCCCCCTCGGGGGCGACCTCCCCCTCCCTTGGTGGCCTAACTTTTTCTTAACGTTCACTGTTTTTAGTAAAAGTAGGAATTATTTTTCTGAATCCAAAAGCCAGTTTGAAGTCTGAAAAATTGGGTTCATCTAATTTCCAAAATATTCGGATAAAAAAAAATCACTCCGAACTTTTGTTTGTTTAGACATTACGTAAAAGTTTTGCGTGTGGTTCAGTGACTTAACTACATCGTACGAAAGTTGAATTAGTTTTCCCCAAGTTATTATCGAAAAATTTCGGAATTAAACATAATCTTTCAGATTCAGAATATTGTGTTTTTGGTCAAGAAATGCAAAAACTTAACATCGTGTGTATTTTGCCTCCCCACATAAAAAAGAAGACATTTTTGTGCATCGCCATTAACGCAGACGGGCAAAAGGGAAATGGGTTTCGTCCGTTTCACGACGATTTATTTCGCAAGTTTGCAACTTTTTCGCTATTAACTTTATGAAATACATTAAAAAGTCGGATAACTCGACGGCAGTCGATAATATTTTCGCCGTTCCTACGATTTACGTCAGTTTCGAGCGAGTTTGATTTCCGCTTTAGTTTATTTCTCGGGCCCGGAGTGCGAGCACACATTCTCGCGCGCCATGGCTGAGGTTTTCTGAATGCAAACGAGTTTTTGGTGAGCCTACTCACCTCTTTCCCGACCCCCCCCCCCCAACAACAACTTGTGCGTGGCGTATGTGTTACCCATCCAACCAATAATATATAAAAGACTGTGTCTCCGCTGTTGCCTAGCTGCGTGGCGGTCGGTACTATTTAGCGTTTCCCAGAACCAAACCTGCGCTAGAGGCGTGTTCACGCAGCGATTTCGAAACTCCATTTCGTGGGGAAAAGTTAGTTCGATGGTGAAAGTGTGGTTACCGTGGTAATAATTGCATTGGTTGAAACTGTGTATCATTGGGCTTCGATCATTACTTGCGTGTGCTTGCAAGATAGCTGTTGCTTTTTTAGATATTGATTTTTTTTTGTTAATGTGACTGTGTGGATGTGGTTAGTCAATGTGAATCAATGCGAGTCAATCTACATTTTTTTGATAGTTGTGATTAATTTCCCTGAATATTAATTTTGGTGTGGCAGGGTGCGAAACAGTGCAAAGCAGCTTCGTATCCCGTGTCTGTCGGTCTGTAGCCGCGATAACTTACGAACGTAGCACCCCGTTCTACGCATCATTTGCAGATTAAGTTTTTAAAGCAATAAATTTGGGCAAGGGTTGTAGGGAATTTTGACTAAAATGTCAATGAATTATCCATCATGAATGCAACAGTAGGTACAGTTGTTATTCAGGGAAATTAATCAATTTGCGCAACTGAAAGACATGACACAAAACGAAACCTGAAAGCACCGTCGCGCATCACGTTTTTGTATTAATTGTTGGAGACCATTGATGGACCATTTTACCCATACTCCAAACGTGTGTCACGGTACGTAGTGGTAAGGTACTGGAAAAATTGGAATAAGCTTGAAAAAAAATGTCATTACTGGAAAATATTGGATTACACTTCATATTCAATTTAGGCACTGGTAAATATTGGAATTCATAAATATAATAAATTAACGTTTCGCCTCTCCCAACTATTACATAATTTTTTGAAAATATTTTTGACTGTGCAGGTTCTTCGATTTTTTAAAAATCAGTTGGTTAAACACCAAATTATTAGCATAGATAATAAATTCAGTGAATTTAGTTTTACGACGTGTTATGGGGGGGGGGGGTTAAATCCCCTGAGCTCACGTGGACGCGACGCCCATTTAGTTGCCCTATAGCGGAAATAATTTTACTTTAAAATGTTTGAAAAATTTCTTCTTTTATATAATGATAATAGCTTTTATTAAAAAGTTATTTTTATCATTAATTCAGAGTCAAGACCATGAAAAACCCATAACCAATTTTTTGTTAATTTTTGAACAAGGCGTATGTATAATCAATTTGGAAAATTTTAACCGAATCGAAGAATGGGTTAAAAGTTATCGTGGAGGCGCCAGAAGCTGGGTTACTCCTCTCTGCACCTCACGCCACGAGCGTTTTAGAGGGTGTATTCGTATAGTCAAGGTGCTAGCTAGTTGTGACCTGAGTGGCATTGGCGTCCAGCGAGCCTATCGGTTTGCCGCTCGCCAATGCACTTTCGTTTTTTTTTTTCACCCACCAGGCGGCAGTAAAAAAAACGTGACGTCATCGCTGCTGCCGCTGCCACGCTCTTCTTCTTACGATGCTGGCGCCCTCTATATTCGGGGTAGTGATATACGACCCGCTGTAGCTCGTAATAACGCTTGCTGTCATAAATATCCCCTTTTGTGGGAGGATTTTAAGCGCCGCGTGGCTAGTTCTATACCAGTTTTAAGTCGATACTACTACCCTCTTCCCCATTCCCTTCCCTCCTTTTCCTTTCTGCCGACCTCTTTTCGAACGCCTGCTACCAACACTTTTACGATGACATCGGGAATCTTTGGGCCCCCTGTGCGCGCGATCTCCCGCGTGTGCAGACGCGTATGCGGCGTGGTTTTATAATGTGACGGATCACGCATGACATCTAGTAGAGATCGAGCAGGTCATTCCGGAAGTAAACCTGATCGGATGTGTATATTACCCGTAGTTATTTACTATCTATTCTGGGGTATGTCCGGTTTTGCTTGTTACTTATCTGTGTTCGGTGATGATTTTTAGTGTCCTTTGACGTGGCTCACCTTTATGTGGTTTATGTTACCTTACTTCGCCGGTTTTGGTTTCAACTATGAGGCTAGCGCTGCGACGCAGGTTTGGAGAGGTTAACTTTACAGATTGCTACCAAAGGCTACGTCTACGTCAATGGCGTCGCCAGAGCAGCGTAAAGAACGGTCTAAGGCCATTGGCCCTAGCTAACAGCCACAGGAAGGTTGTGACCTAGTCCAAGAGCCCTCTGCCCCCATGGCGTGCATGATGCTAAGCTTGTTTGTTCCCTATTGAAGCTTTTATCAAACATTAAAGATTGGTTACCACTTCCGGTCAGTCTCCGTATGACGTCACTTCTGTTCTTCTCAGAAAGTTTGTGTCCATTCGTTCTAACTGAGCTCAACTACCTGGACTATTTAACTGCGACATGACTGTTAATAAACTTGGGGGAGGGGGAAATTAGGCTTTATTGCACGTTGATAGCTAGGTCATTAACGCCAACCTTAGTTACAATACAGTGGCCTGGGTGGGTTGCCACTGCACCACACATTACGGACCTATCTACCAAACCCCAAATCTAGATCTTATCATACATCTGTACCTCTTACAAAAAAAAAAAAACATACAGCAGGCAATTGACACGCCAAGTCACATGAAAGATGAAAATGGCGACAAACACCATCCAGATGGTGGAATTCCACAACCACTTTATGGATCGTACATGGCCGATGACACCAATGATAATCAGGAGGGAAATACTCCCTCAAAATGAAATAATATGATAGGTTGGTGTGACCAGTATGTAAACGAGCCAACACTACCTCTTCTCAGTGACTGCGGAGACAAGCCAAGTGCCAAGGCTGAATAGTGCCTTTAATAGTCCGCGACTTATTGCCGTCTTGTTTGCCCCACAATGTTTGTCAAGCAGCACGCAACCTCAAATGCAGAGTTGAAAAGGCATCCGAGGGAATAATGCCGAGATCCCTTTCGAGAGGATCAGAAAGAGCCTCTTTCAGTGTCGCATCGGCGTGCTCATTTCCAGCTACTCTAACTCGGCCTGGAGTCCAGAAGAAAATCACAATCTTCCGCTGGTCAGGAAAGCGGTAAAGTAGAGCTTGGATTTGCTGTGTCAAGGATTCGCTGTGTTCTAATTCCAAGGGTTCCACGACACCAAGAACTCCAGGGCACTCATTGAATCACTATAGAGTATAAAATATGTGCCCAGTGGTCAAGGATCCATTCAACAGCCCGACCGAGTGTCAGAAGCTCTGCCAAAACCACAGAATACCCTGATGGAAGACAATGGGAAAGATACTCCCTCATGCACACAAGTACATGCCACGCCAACTTCTGACTGTGACCCGTCAGTGAAAGGCCTCCAATATCCGATGTACTGATAACACAGCCGCCAGAAACTCCTGCAAGTTCGTTGGTGGTGGAGTGAAACTTTTTGGGAGGGCTGCCAGACTGAATCTACAAATGCCTCATAGGACACACTACTGGCATCGCCCCAAGCCTCAAGGCGCAGGGGCTTTGCAAAGGTCACCTCCCGACAGCACTGCTGGAGCCTCTCACGGCGGAAATCACCCTTACCCACGCCGCACTGCCAACCCACAAGTTTCGTCCAAAAACCATGTTTCAAGCAGGAATGGATTGCACAGCACACAGTCGCATAGCATACTGAATGACTAGCTGCTGTCAGCGAATTGCTAAAGGAGGCTCTGATAGAGACTGACCATGGAGTATCCGAAACATCCCGGTAGCCAAATGCCGGCTACAGTGATGCACTGAGTCTAAGGGTTGAGACACTAGCCGAACCATAAACCATGCAAACATAATCATGCGTGCTGCGGACAAGGGCTTGGTATAGGTACAGCATGACAGTGAGACATGTACCCTATGAATTACGCTTTTTACCCTTGCTCAGTCGTAAGGTGTCTAAAGCCGGTTAGTGTCGGCCGTGAAAGTCTAGTGCAGGCGAGCAATGGATAACATTGGGTGATCATCAGGTCTCCGCTGCGATATTATTCCAGCATATCTATAAGTCGTGCTCGGAATTGTGGGGTAACTGCAAAATCTGCTTTCCTTCCATGATGGTTATTACATTTCGTTCCCGGCTTAATCTAGTTTCTGTCTTTTTGCCAGTTATTTGCGTATCTTTGTTGTAGGTGCTATGGCGTGTGCTAGCCAACGAATTCAAACAGTGACCGTAGTTCTTCTTCCCTTGTGAATAAAACCACTTTGATGACGCACTGAATGCAAATATGTTTACGGCCACTACTAGAAATTCTAGCTTTTAAATTTGATCTTTTGTTTTTAAGTTTGTTTTAGAGTTGTGAAATTAGTTTTCAGTGTGTTCTTTTCTTTTAAATTTGTTTCAATTGTTTTGAATTTGTTAAATTTGTTTTAATTTAATCTTAAACTTTTTTAATTTGTTCTTTTCTTTTAAATTTATTCTTAAAAACACTAACAGAACCATAAGGTTGAGAAGCCGCTAAAAGACTAAAGAATTTTTGTGAAATGCTATTTATTACCCATTTTTTGTTTAAAGATGTAGACTTTTCCGTAACAAATCTGTAGTCTACAAAGTGTGCTGCTGCTTACCGTGAGAAAAAGGAATGCTACCTAGCCTGGCTTTGTCACCACCGTTCCATTCTTTTTTGCTTCTACAGGTCTGATCTGACTTTAAGCTATACACACGCCATGGCTGTTTGCTGTGACGTGCATATCACGTGACTGGGCTAGTCCAATCAGACGGCCAAACAGACGTTGTTCTCGTTCGTCATTGGCTAACTCATGGTGACGTCACGGCAAACAGTCATTGCGCATGGTTTAAAACATTTTTTTATGGACTAGGGTTCAACTAATGGGTTATCAGAGAGGAACCTGTCGTTGGCGTTACGGACGGCTATACTGTCAGATTCTGTGTATGTGGGGTGGTAGAAGCGAAGAAAGGAGGGGGTAGCAAAAAATATGTTAATTTTTTGTTGAGTGGGGGGATAATTGAAAGGTAACTGATTTTCGAGCTATAGATTCAAGATCGAAATATTTTTGTTATCATGAAATCATTAATTATGAGGAAATGCCTTCTCACTTGTTTCTGTTTTTTCGTGGATCTTTAAAGAAAAAAAATATAGCTCTTGTATTATTTACGTAGTTCAGCCAACTTGGCGTATTGCCCTCATTAATCTCTGTGTATGACTACTTATACTTAGCCTGCTGAAGTATGTTGGACTTAGAACTGTGCATGTATACAATCCCATGGCTCGGATATTTACATTTATGCAATTCGTCGCATTTGCAGATGACTAGTATCGCGCCTGGCTCACAAAGATTAAAGAATAGGGGAAGATGCCAAGTTTTATAAGGTTAAACTTGGCGGCCTTTTCCTGGTTGAATGATGACACTACCTTCAAAGGCCGACCCTTTTGGAAACTTGGCGGCATCTCGTAAACCAGTTTTGGTTTTTGGTGGATATAGTTTTGACTGAGTGTAGCAACATGGAGGAAAACACATGAAACGCAAACGTATTTGCAACTAGGGGTGGCACGATACAAATTTTTTTATCCCGATAATCGATAATATCGTGATAAAATTTTCTTAATATTGTTAATTAAAAAAAATACCTTAGCTAAAGCCTACAGTGTAACCTTCATGAAGTGAATTGAATGGCCTTTCCATTTGGCCAATAGACATGCAGATACACTTGCCATTGCCTGTTACTTCCTCATCATGCAGGCACAAATTAGCAGTTTTGCTGCTACCTTATGCTTAAATATTATTTGCATTAAACTAACTCTTCAATCAGCTAAAGTGGTAAGCAACATTCTTGCACACTTGGTTGGACAGCTCTTGTAATTACGCATGCAACGCCGCAAACCGCTTGTTTCTAGCTATTACGGTTTCCGAGAGACAATTTAAGCATTGAGGTTTGCACGATAATTCGATAAATCAGAAAAAGTGCGATACGATAATCGACGACATTTTTTTATCGCGATATTAATCGATTATCGTGCCACCCCTATTTGCAACTTTTACGTAGGTGCGACCTGACGTTGCAAAACAGAGTTGCCACGGGAAAGCCAATACGAAAACAAATCCCTTTAGGTGTACGCATAGAGGCAATACCTCTACGTACCAGTCCCCTTCCTGGACTTCAGCCTCAAAAACCGTAGGGGGAAAAACTCGTGACTTGGATACGTTGTTTTGTCTGAAGATCTTGATCGTCGGTGCGTTGTCGTTGCGGCCATTCCCACCGGCATTGTAAATCGCAAATAATTTCTGAGAGCCGCCATCTTTTTTTCTCCCTTGAGAGTGGCGCCGCCTGTTCGCTCTGTCTGGAATTTCAATTTGCACCACTTTTGGGAGGACGAGTTCGGGGCTGGGAACTCTCTTTGACCGTCCCGTCTTTCCTCGTTGGCGTATTATATAGAGGCCTTACGAACCTTCGGCCTTCCTGCTGTATAAAAGTTTCTATACGGACAAAGACTGCTGAAATGTCGCTGCCACACGGTGAGAAGATTTACGATGTTCTGGCGCGTGGCCCGTGGGAGCCCCCGTGCGTTTTATGACGTCGTTCGGTTCTAACCCTTCCTCGTGCTCTTTCCCTCATCAACGCGCCTTCCTTCTTTGCTTCCTTCTTCGTTGTTTCCTCTTCCTCCCCTCTCCCCCTTCTTCAGGTCGCCATTCACCTGTTTATCCGTGATGGGCTGACCTGACTCGTTTCATTCACGTTCTTTCAAGTTAAAGTTGATACACGTTTCCGTTCAGATTTTTTTCCCCCTTCACTATTTTAATGGTACTGCAAAGTTTTATTTTTGTTTATTCATGTTGCTTAAGTTTTACAATAAACGTGACTCGGCGTAAACCCAATATCAGCACAACCGGACTTTTTTCGGTGGATGGGGGTTGTGATTGGGGGAGATGGTTTGTTATGGGAATTTGGATTTTTAGCTTACGGTATAATCCATATTTTACTGCGTCGTGTGTATAGTACTATTCGAGGCACTCAAATTCCTGCTGATGTACCTCCACTTTTCCTGCTGGCTGACTCCACAGGCGACGTTTGTTCTTGGATCAAGGGGACTTTAGTGTTTCTCGAAAAGCCACTGGTGACTTGATTGGATTCATCAGGCTTCACTGGGTATGCTTGAGTTTGTTGTTTTCAAGAATCCAGTGTTGATTGATTGGATTCAAGGGAACGTTAGTGTTCTTGGATCAAGGTGACTTTATTGTTTCTCGAAATCCACTGGTGAATTATTGAATTCATCCTGCTTCACTGGGTGTGCTTGAGTTTGTTGTTTTAGAAATATCTCTGGGAAAGCAAGTGTTGATTGATTGGATTCAAGGGGGCTTTAGTATTCTTGTATCAAGGGGACTTTAGTGGTTCTAGAAAGCCACTGGCGATTGATTGATTGATTGGATTCATCTAGCTTCACTGGGTAGGCTTGAGTTTGTTGTTTTCGACAATGCCACTGGCAAAACGACTGGTGATTGACTGGATTCAATCTGCTTCATTAGGTGTGCTTGAGTTTGTTGTTTTGGGGAACGTCGCTGGAAAAGCCATCAGTGATTGATTGAATTCATCTTGTTTCATTGTACGCTTGTGTTTGTTGTTTTCGAGAATGTCACTGGCAAAGCCATCGTTGATTGATTGGATTCATCCTGCTTAACTAGGTGTGCTCATGTTGTTTTCTAGGATGTTGTCGGGAAAGCCATCGGTGATTGGTTGGATTCATCCTGCTTCATTGGGTGTGCTTGACTTTGGTGTTTTCGAGAATGTCATTGAGCTTGTAGAGCTGCCATACTTTATACTGACAGTTCAGAGAATAGTGATGAAGTTGTCGCAGAATGTTGTTCTTTGCCTGTATGTCTACATATTTTCACGAATTTTCCAGACAAAAAGATTTTTTACTGAAACTCATTAAAATCTACAAATTGTTTGGAATTTGACGTCTCCGGCCTCCATTTTACGTTAGAGGTGATCCCGCACCTGTGCAACAGTGATGATCTTGAAGATCAAAGTCATACCCCAACTGGTCGTTGGAACTGGAAGGTTAAGAAAAGTTAATTTCAGTGTTAACTTACATTTTTTTCTTCATGGAAATACTTAAGTGCAGGATTCTTGTACAGGCTCCCCACAACACGATTATTACCTGCTGATCCGACGCAGTGTCATATGTATAAAGATCACTGGTTAATTTTTTTTAATTTTTTTTAAATAATAACTATGGATTGCAAAAGAAGTTAAATAATACAAGGACAGCGAAATTCCCATTTTTATGCGTCTACAGATTTTTTTGTGCAATTTACAGACCAGTCATTCATTCCTACCTCGGTTTTGTGGCCGCTTTTATAGTTCCTCCTTTTCCTCAGTCTGAAAATAGGTTGTCAGCCGTTGGCAGTGACAGAAGTGAGTTACCACTCGAATATGAACGAGTGGCGTGTATGGTTTGGATGCACACACGAAATTTTTCTTTTGGTTTCACTTTCTCAAAACATGCTGCTTTACAACATGCAAAGATGCATACACATACATCCTGCATGCAAATAAGCGCTCTTCCATACGGTAAGGGGGCTTCGTTTCTTTTGTTCTGGTCGCGGCCATTGCATGCGTTTCGCAGTTGAGGCTTGATGGAAGGGCGCCCGTTTCACCCTTTGCCGTCCTAAGTCGCCCATTTGGAAGCGACGCCCCCGATAACTGTTGCCCCTGAAATGGCCGAAGCGACCCCATCATTCAAGCTTAAACTGCGAGCAAACGCGCAGGTTACGATCGCCGCGGCAGGCTGGCCGGCCCAACGGAGGCCGCGAAAGCAGCCGTTGTTCATCTACGGCCGCTGGCGGCGCCTCGGTTCGGTTGTGCGGCGGAGAATGACCACCAGATGTCGCGTCGAAGTCTTGACGTCATCAAACATGGCCGTCGAACAATGGTGATGACCACCTACCGGCGCGAAACTCGTAAAAATTTGAGGATTACCTTCTTAGCGCGATGTCGGGACAAGTTAATCCTTCTGAAACGAGGAGGCTTGTTGCCGAAGTACTTAAGTCCTAAAGTCTGATTCATGAATTTAGTTATTGCACCAACAAACCTGCAAGCCTTGTAAGTTAGTTTGCTTCCC
>JAHWFP010023078.1:0-13416 GCA_023313725.1 Lithobius niger
AGAGGTTAATAAATACATTAATAACAATAATAACCAACACCTAAATTGCAATAGCCAATGTCCTAAGGCTGCACACGTTGCATAAGGCTGTATTAGGAGCGAATAAATGCTCTACGCATCTGCAGAACTTTCTTGACAACACAAATCACGCTTCAGCACCTCATCGACAATTTAGTAGGCCACTAAAACATTGAAAGTACACTTAAATTTTTGGAGAATTTTCCGTTCTCCTTCGGAGGGTTTATTTGTTTGTTGCTAAAAAAAAGAAGATGGTCTAACCTAATGCAGTTGCAGGCAGTTTATCCAAATTAAAATTTCAATCTCACATCTCACACCACTGATCTCTACGGGACGATCAAAGCTCTGTGTCCTATTTGCTGTCATGTGGTTCCACATAAGATTCAAATCTTGTGTCATGTCTGCATGTAGGAGACTGTCAATTTGGTTGTAAGACGGACCAGTGAGGTTGATGAAGGTAATCCGGCGATGAGAGAAGCTCTTGATTGCTACGGATTCCAATGCACGAAGGCGGGCTTCCTGTTTAGAATGCAGGAGGATGGAACTGTTGGCCCAATCGATCTTGTGCTTGAATTTCTTGTGGTGTAGTGAAACGCCATTAAGCTTCTCTCTTCGTCGGGTTGCTCCCCATGTGTTCTCTCTCTCCTGGAGTTTGCATTTTGTCTCTCCGATATAAATAGCATCGCATTTCAGGAAAGGAACAGAATACGTAACTTTGCTGTCGGAGCCAATTTTTGGAGGGAGAAAGGCGTCACGTTCACGCTCAACTGAAGTTTCATTCACGGTCTGAAGTGGTGGGAGAGGCGAAGGGATCGGCGGGGTTACCTGCTTTTGCTCCTGGTGGTTACCGGTGGATTGGAGTTGGGGGCAAGGGGGGGGGGACTAGCACATGGTGGCGGAAGGGCAGGGGGAACAGCAGCTAGTGTCTCACTGTGGGGCTTGAATCCGTTTCCTGAGAAGTTTTTTGAGGTTCGGAGGATATCGGAGTCTGTTCATTACTCCTTGGCTGCCCAGGATCCCATGAATACCATCCCTAATCCAAACCAGGTAAGGTACATACTCAACTGGTGTATCTACAATTTCTTTTATTGATCTTCCATCATTCTGTCTGGTTCGCTTCCACGCTTTCTTGTTTTCGGTGTTGATTATGTGATCAGGATACCCTCTCTCAAGAAAGGTGGTTTTAGACAACTTTAGATGTTCTTCGACTGTCTTGGATGAGGAGGAATGCTCAATGATTCCGACAAGTTCATTCAGTAACAATGCTCAGAGAAGAAAATGTGGCTGTGCAGAGTGGAACGGAAGTCCTCTTTCTATGCAAGATTTCTTCCAATAGGGAGCAAACTCGATATTTCCTTTGTTGTTATTGAAAAGGACATCAAGAAAGGGTAATTTTTCTTTTTGTTCTTCTCTCTTGAAATTGATGGAATTTTGCCATTGGTTAAGGGCTTCGAGAATCGTGTCCTTGGCGAACATGTCAACGATGTACTTTTTAAAATGGGAGTAGTACGCCCTCAACCAATGGCAAAATTCCATCAATTTCACGAGAAGAACAAGAAGGCAAATCCTCCTTGCTCTTCAACACCGAAACCAAGAAAGCGTGGAAGCGAATCGGAACAAGACAGAATGATGGGAGATCCATAAAAAAGAAATTGTAGAAACACTTCAAACTCCTCCCCCCCCCCCCCCACCCTTTCTCCCAATACAGGCCACAGGTGTCCCTTGAGTTATTTTCAGCCTTCAGCCTAGTACTATTCATTTAGGCACTGTACAGTAAGTAAAAAAAAAAAAATCGTTTTTTCAAACATTTTTTCTTACTTCGTGAGGCCCGAGAATAAAAAAGTTTAGAAAATAAACAAACCTGTTGATTATATTTGGATCACACGAATGATTGAGGAGGCTTGCTGTAGGGTAAATGGCGGTGGCAATGCGAACTTGTTCGGCGGTCTCAAACGGGGTCCCCTCGACATTTTTTAGATATCCTTTCCCTTCCACAACTTCACTGATGGCGTGGGCATTGCAAATCAGTTGCTGGGAATGACGCATTATAAGAGCCCCAAAGAACCCAAGTTCAGATGCGGGAAACAGGTTGTGAAGCTGATCTAAATCACTTCTTGAATCTCCGTCCGCACTCTGAGATTCGAACATAACGAGCAAAAGAGCCGCAGTCTGCAAAACGAACAAAGTTAAAACAAACATCACTGAAAGTATTGCAGCCTTGGGGGAAAAAAAACCCTCCTTATTCAAATTACAAGCTATTAAAATAAGGCGTGAAGACTAGCAAGCGGAAAGGTACTGCATTCCTAAGAGCGGTCCGACCTCTATCAAAACAGCGGAATTTTTTTTGTACCAAAAACAAGTTAAAAATTTCTTTACACAAAAAATTAGTGAGGGAGGGCTGAATACTGGCTTTCTTCGCGACAATGTTGCTAAGTGGCACTAGTTGAAAAGAAAAAAAAGATAGCTAGTGCTCTGTGTACTACGGTATATTTTATATTTTTGCTAAATACTATAAATCTTTCGCAGAGCTAAAGTTTTGGTCTTAGTATTATGGATAGCACTTGAAAAAATTATTTGAAGTGCATACCAAAATGTCAAAATATGCCTAAATTTGGGCAAATTTATCGAGGAAAAAACTTATCACAACACTGCGTGCCTTAAAAACAAAAACTGAGGGCACAACTTGACAAAAAGCAGAAATCGATTAGTGTGCTATGTTGGGGGTCAAGGCTTTTTTCCCAATTTTTTTCTTCTTGAGTTAAAGAATATTGTGATTAATATCATTGGTACGGGATGATGATAACCAAAGGTTCCAATATCCCAAGGTCAATTGGGGAAGATGCTCCCTCTGGTGGCAAAGTATAATCATCGTGACACCATATAACTAACACAAAAAATACATGCATAAACAAGTGTGCCGTCACCACATGGTAAAATGTGCACGCAACAGGCTCAGTTACTATACCAACCAGATATTAACTACTGGGAAGATTAACCCTGAATTCATTTTTATCGTGAAGAGGTAAAGCTATTATAAATACGATACTAATCATTCAAACTTGAGAGACTGGCATTACGTTTGATGAGAGTGAAGTTTGAATCAAGCAGAGGCGCGTAAAAATACCATACTTCCTTTGGCATTGAGAACACAGCCTGGAATTCGACGCTTGCTCAGGGCACATTGGTTTAATATGAGAAGTATACTACTATGTAGTTCGTCAAAGAAAATGGTAGAAATAGGACATTTTGGATGGGACTAAAGCGTCACAAAATGCACGGCGTCAAGCAATAACTTTGCCAACTCCAGTTTGAATAAACAGAAGGGAAATTCAAATTGACTCGGTAAGTGATAAGTAAATACAACTGCAAATTTATTTCCATTCCCTTTGGACTTAAATGTTCGACTACTTGAGCAAGAATTGAACTGGCGACCCTAACCAAGGCCTTGTCAGTATGGCTTAGCGGTAGGACTTCGACCTTTGGTCTCAAGGGTCAAGGGTTCAATTCCCGCTCAGGCGTTCGGGCATTTACGTCCAAAAGGCAACGAAAATAGGCAATGAAACCACCACCTTACCAATGCTTGGCAGAACCTGTCATCTGGTTCCATTTTGTCGTCATGAGTTACGAGGTGGTAGACCGAATAGTAGTTATTCTTATACTCATCATGTTCGTTCATCCCTTCAAAGCCTGACGGTGAATGTGTCTCCTCTAGAGAATCCCTGGTAGCTAAGATAAACAAAACAAAACCATGAAAAAATACGGATTGCGACTTAGCTTAAAAATTTCTCGCGGGTGAGCACTTTTATTTTCTTATCTTATTGGAAAGTATCTCTTTTTTCATAATTTTGAAAAAAGTGGACAGATTTTTGAAATTCCAGTACACATTTTTAACTTTTTATTTTTTAGAACTTTTGAATCCTACTAATTTCAAGTTGAGTGCTTAAATTGTTTACAAGTTATTTAACAAAAACCACAAGTCAGTTCCAAAAAGACAATTTTTTAGAGAACAAAGCTTGTTCAAGTAAAATACAACTGAGCTCTTGTCGCACAGCCACAGCTCTTTTAAGGCAAGATTTCCAAAAGAACAAAGCCACGAACTTGCACAAGTAGACTACAACTGGGCTCTTGTTGTACAGTAGTTCCCTGCAGCTCTTTTAAGGCAAAATGTCCAATCGGACAGAGCCAAGAGCTTGCTAAGCGAACAAAGCTTGCACAAGTAAAATACAACTCAACTGAGCTCTTGCCGTACAGCCATCCCTTGCAGCTCATTTAAGGCAAGATTTCCAAACGAACAAAGCCACGAGTTTGCAAAGTAGACTACAACTGAGCACTTCTTGTTCAGCAATCCCTTGCAGCTATTTTATGGCAAGATTTACAAACGGACAAAGCCACGAGCTTGCAAAATAGACTAAGCACTTCTTGTACAGCAATCTCTTTCAACTCTTTTATGGCAAGATTTCCTAAGAGACAGAACCACCACTTTATACAAGATAAATAATAAAATCAATAGCCTTGTGACCTTATCCTTTTCCTAAGAAATAAATGCCTGAGAAAAAAACTTTTTCCTTTCTGTGGCCTTATAAGGATTTGACAAACCTGGATTAAAAAAAACCACGATGGATTTTGTTTTTACAATTAAACAATCTGGCCTGGTAAATGTTCATTTTAACCCAAAATAATTTCAATAAACATACATCGATAACTTGAAATCAAGCTGCTCTCACCCATACAGATCTCTAGACAGACTGCTTCGCCCTTGTTTGGGCTTGTCAGTAGAGAATACTTGAGAATGAGAGCATAATCAGCTAACTGGGAGTAATTTAACAAGGTCAGAATCAGATTGGCTTCAGCAAGTTAGAAAGCAGAAACTACTGCTTATACGGGGTTCCATTCTACTGAACGTTAGGCACCCATATTTAGGCCTATTAAAGACAGTTGATCAGAGTCAAAGTCGTCAAAGTCTCCAGTCAAAAATAACAACAGTTAATAGATGCACCCCAAGCAAACTAACATTTAAAATTTTTCAATTTAAAGTTTCAGATTTTTTTTAACGTGTTCAATTTAAAATTTGTTGTTTTTATTTTTTGAATTTTTGAATTATTTTATTTTGAATTTCAACTCTTAAAAAAGAACTAACAGTAGAAAATTTGTTAATCATGATAACCCCTGAGCAGGGAGCAAGATTTTGAACAACTTCAATATGTACGTAAAAAAGTTTTATTGTCTGGACAATCATAGTTGAACGTTCAGTGTCGTCTAATTTAGTTCATATTATCCATGTTGTCTGTGATATTTCACCTTATTTGTGACACTTTATTTGTATGTGTGATTCATATGGCTTCAGACTTACAAGCGTACGATCGAACGTGTATACGTAAAACTACTTTTATAGTGTTAGATTGATTACTCCCAAGCTTTTTGCCCGTGATAAATCAGCAAGTTTTGATGATTATAAACCTTTATCAGCTTAAGAAACAACACATTAATACGAAAAAAACAACATTACCTAATATATTTGAAATTCCCGTCACAAGCACAACTCGTAGCGCAAGGTGCATGACGCCAATCTAGAATAATGAAGCAAACCATAACAGGTACATGATACATGAACAATCAACTACATGAACATGACCTTGCTAAAGGGATACGCGATTCACACGATTTACACTTGCGCATTGCATTTAGGGTATGAAGTAATGGGCACAGCGGCACAATTTATGCCCCAGGACCTCAAAAGACCCTGTATGCTCCCAAGGGTATAAAATACTGCACCTCTAAATTTAAAACTAGTTCAATACAAAACTTGACATTTTTTTACCCTTTCCTTCACGTATACACTTTTACAAGCTTTTCCACAAAATACAAAACACAAACATAAGCATTTTTACGTGGCTGATAATGTTGTACAGTACTTCTAATTACTGGAATATATTTATTAATCAGTTTAGTTACATTTTTGAGGTCATGGTGTTAAGGCTGGACATTTTAGAATTAAAAAGAACTTGGTATGGTGCATTATAGTTCAAAAGTTACAGCGTAATTTCTGATGTCATGCGTGATTGTGGAAAAACTAGACATTTTCCCTGAGGAAATGGGGTTGAAAGTTCTCGTAAATGTAGGCGAAGTAAAGGGTTAAATTCGTCCCGCCATATATTTTTTACATGTTTCTGCATTTTCTCAGGAACAAGAACAGTTTTCCCAGCATGTGGGCTCGCACTATTGGGTTAATGTTGTTCAAAATACAGTACGCTATGCAACAGTCATCCCCTGATCTTAGGCCACGCAAAAAAATTGTTTGGTTTACGAGAGAGGTTGCAAATTGATGCAGCAGGCAGCCAGGTATTTTACTTTATTTTTTATTTAATTTAACTGACCACATTACTTGTACATGCACCTAGCATGTGCTTGAACTAATCCCACTGGGATGAATTCAAATTTGTGAACGTTTGTGCAGTTGCAAGTTTCCGAGGCTTGGCCTGAAGAAGGTGGCAGATCTCAGCCATCGAAAATATGCCTGTAAATAACCATTAACGTGAACTTTTGGTATTGTGTTTACTGTTTGTGTAAGTAATTTTCATTAAACCAAAGTAAATTCGACGATGTCAATCTTCATGACATGTACCTAGCTCAAAGCTGAAAGCATATCTAATAGCCTAAAAAAATAATTGTGCTAATAAGTTATTTATCATCAAGTATTCGGTGTGTTTTAGTTTTTACCAAATAGCTTCGTATTGGTTTGAGCTAGAAGCTTGAAATTAGCACCAGTGAAAAGCTGCGGCATTTTTAGTGGGTGGACCTACATTCAAATAAAATATTTTGACCCGCAATAATTTACGGCATCTGCTCGCCCCTGTAAACCAAACTATTAACTTTGCACGGCCTTAATTTTCAGAAGTGATTAGAAAGACTTACAGTATTATTGTTCATATTGCACACATATAAATCACCCAATTTGCACTTTAATATTCACCTCGTGCAGCATGTCTAACCTCATGCACTCATATTTGTGGTATGTCTCCCACGATTCTTTCGCGCATTCATCAGAGCAATATCGGACTTGAGAACATTGTTGACAACTGAAAAGACAACAAGGTGGTGTACTATTAAGATTTAGCCTGGTAGTATGACTCATTCTCATACGGTCACAATACGTAAAAAGCTGTTTCTCGGTTATAAAAAATTATTTGGTTTAGGGGGGCTGGTGGGAGTTAAAAGGTATAACAGAAAAGTAACAGACCTACTGACTGTCGTCAATCATACGCTTTACGCTTGATACCACATCTCAGCACGACCTTTGGAGAACCATTTCTGTTAAAAACTTAAAAATCTGTTTTGTATTTTAAATTTGTTTGTAGGGCATGTAAGATTTAGTTTTAGTACAATTAGGGATGTGCGAGCAGACAAATTTTAATTCGAGTCGAGCCGAGCCGAGCCGAGTTTGCAACAGATGAATCGAGTATCGAGCCGAGTTCAAGTATTTGATAGGAATATATTGTTTGCAAGTTTCCCTTTAATTTGTTAAGATAATAGGAACAAAGATGGTGCTTAGTTGACTGTGTTGGTCATGGTTTTCCAGTTTTAAGGATATAACTTGAAAATGGTTTCAGTTATTGACTTTTAATCTGCACCACTGGAAAGCTCTCGTCGAGACGATCGATTTCGTATATTGGAATGTCAAAAACGGCCAAAAATTGACGAAGTTATCGCATTTTCGCCAGATTCGAGTTTTTCGAGTACGGTCGCGAGCAGCGAGCCGAGTTCGAGTACAAGTTTCATACTCGGCTCGGCTCGAATTTTTCGAGTATCGCACATCCCTAAGTACAATATAAACTTCATTATCCAACAACTACTCGAGAAAATTTCACAACAAAATTCTACATTTTCTGACCAGAATGAAGCTGGTTTTGTCAGAGTTTCTGGAAGCTGTTTGATACAAAAGCTTTACGTAATTCTTTAGAAGCATAAAGCCGCGAAAAAAAATTTGTTGGTTCTCAGACCCTGGCTGGTGATTTTGGCCAAATTAAAAAAACTGACCCGTAAAAGTTTCCTTACGAAAAATTAGTAAGAGAGGTTGAGTTTTCTTTAACATATGTTATCACGATTAAAACACAATTACTCTCATTCTCGAAAACTAAATACAAACTGTATTTTGAGAATTTTCGACAGTTTTTCCAACGGCAAAGATTTTAATTTGTCACACAACTATCTTGTTCAGGTATCTGCTTCGTCTCGTGGTCCCTTGGTTTGTCACTCTCAAAAAGACTGTATTAAAATGGTGTATTGAAACGTCAAATTCAGTACATTTTTGGAGAAATTATGTGAAAAACCAATACTTTCCAATAACGACAAAAATATACAAAGAGTTGGCCCACGCAAATATTTGAGACGCGTGCGTGCGCGAGAACCAAATAATTAGTTTTTCATGGCCTTAAAGAAATGATTTTCAATGATTATACAATCAAAAAACTGTACATGTGCAATGGAGAGGTTATTAACTTCAGCCAGTAGGAGCCAATGTCAACAGCTCGGTACGGAAAAGAGAATCAATGTTAACAGACCTATCCAGAAGTGGGTCAGGATGCAAGCCAATGTTTCAAAAACTATCAGATGATGCGGATGAACGCAGCTTTGTACACTGATGGTAAAGTTACTTTTTTTACCGTTATAGCTGTGTGATAAAGTGGCTCAAATGCTTAGCTACGCCACAGGGTAATATACGTAAACAATCAGGCAATATCAAAAAGGGTTTAGGTTAACTTACGGCACGATAGCATCCATCTCTGTTGTGTAGCACTGATGGCAATGGGTGGCGTAATGCGATGGCAATAAAATGGAAGCGTATGGCTTTTCGACAAAAATTGTGCTTCCAGCTGGAAGATCCTGTGTAGCCTAAAAAAAAATATTTGTATCTAAAATATGCAGTATTCTAGAATATAACAAGTTATTTTTTTGGTAGCCTTTGCATTTGATACAGTTGCTCCATCTGTGTTTGACTAGAAGGATGCTTCATCTTTGGAGTGAATGCCGCTCTTGTAGGCTGGTTTGAGTCAGGGCTAAAAAACAACTATCAGAGAATTAATGGTGAACGGCCCAGCCTCACCTCTAAAAAGACTCGTACGAGAGGTGTGCCTCAACGTAGCTTGCTTGTTCCTCTGTTTGTTGTGTTATCTGACAATGCTTGGGGTGGTAAGTTGGGCAGATGGACTTGCGTCACATGAGGTGTCAATGCAGTTACTCCGAATATTGTTATTGTTTCTTCCATATTCAGAAATTACAAATTAGTTGCATAATAAAGCACTAAATGCTTGTTAATATTGGAAATAAACTTAAGATGAAAAATTCCCAATGTCAAGTTTTCGAGCAAGCTTCTTGCAATAACGTGATTTTTGGAACCCGTTTTTGTTTTTTTTGCTAATATTTTAAAAACGAGTGCAGCTATTGGCTTGAAATTGACACGCATTGAAAATTTCCCCAAAAAATGCGTTTGTCTTCTTAACACATTTTTTACACAAGTTACTGGCTCGGATTGCATCTCACTACTGGTTTGCTAACAAGGCCTGCTGGGCAAGAAACTCAGCAAGAAATGGATTCGTCCTCCCAGTAGGCCACCCACCACCAGCAGGCCTTGTCAAGGTCAGTGGGAGGAGGAAAATTTGAACAGTGACAGTGTCAGATATTATTCGAGCCAGGTAACTCGTTTAAAAAACACCTGAAGAAGACAAAACGCGTTGGTTTCCACTAACACCGGGAAAATGTTTGTCGAAAGTTTATCAGTTCAACCACAGCAAAGCGACTTTCGGAGAAAAGTGTAAATACGAACTCCATGGGTGAATGAATTATCGATAATTCGTGCCATCCCTACTGCTGCTCAATGGTGTAAGAAATTAACCAATCGAGTATCGCCTAACAATCAATCTTAAGCAACATTGAATCAAACGAACCAAGTATGCGATATTATTCCATTGTTCGTGGCGTGCTCTCGTTCCTAAGGGGCAGCAATAATTGCAAGTCATTCAAAATGACTTCCCGTTGTAATCGTTGTCAACCGGCTAACAGAATTGCACCCAAGTGATCTGGATTATTACATGTTGGCTGATGATTCAAACAGTGAAAAAGGTTTAAGTGATAACAGTTGGAACGACGAACCACTATTGGACTAGCTGAGCAGAAATAACAAAAGGGCAGTGTAATATACCGGCATTAGACCATACTGAAGGCGGACTGTACAAATTAGCGTCGTACAAGAGGGTAATTGGCGGCAGCGAGGACGCACTCGTCTTCCCTTATTGCAATCACACGTGAAAATACATTCACTGCCGGCAACCGTAAAAACAGTGATCAATTTATTCTAAAGTTAGAATTTGTATATTTATCATTTAGTTCATTGATATGTTGCATTTTGTTGTCGGGATAGCATACCAATTAGGCGTACAACATCATTCATTATTCTCATAAGAGCATCGTTGGGAAGCCAATAGCGCAGATATTTACGCGCTGGACGGTAGAGTATGTAGGATAGGATACCATTATTGTACACTCCAGGTGCTATATACAGTTCAGTCAAACATACCACAATCTGTCGGCCCATGGTGGGGGTGTTCTCTAGTTTCAAGTTAGCCGAAATTCCGGCCACTTTAGCGTTTCCGCCATCCAGTAAAGTGGGCAACTTAAACACAACTTCTTTGACGGCCTTTGGTTTGACTTCGTCGTACATTTCCGTACATTTCCATAAGACGTTGGTAATGCTCTCTTTCATGTCGTCTGTTGAACAGGGGAAAAAAAGAATTGAATTGGTTTGGTTTACAATGATTCCTACTTGTGGCGGTGTAGAATAGGTGACATTAGAACTGACCTTTCTTGCTTTCTGGGAGTAGAGCTTTATCAAGATGCTCTAGAGCTGTTTTAAGACCTGAAAAAAAAGAGGCAACCATTAGTGGGTGCAGATATAACTTTCTAAGATGGCACCGACAACATCACTAGACCAGCTCAGCCATCAATCTTTGCCGTAGCAATATCGGACTGGTACAGCCAACTTAACTCGATCACTGTTCGCTGTAGAGGTTGTCACATCATACGTTTGTTTGCTAGCAATGCTTAAATGTTTCTGAAATGGCCTCTACATACACAAAATAGTTACCAGTCTAGTTGATTTTTTAAATACACTAAAAATTAATTAAATGGTTCTCAAGGGATGACACATGGTTTTTTTGCTAACTCATGAAACGTTTTCTTAAGCTGTAGTCTAAAAGAGAAAATGTTCGAACATGCGTCAATGGTAAAAACCGTTTTTTCAGCTGAGAAACTTTGGTTAGAAGTAGGATTCATACTCACGAAAAAAAGCACAAACACTTCCTGGATCTGATAACCCTATCAGCCAGAGCTCCATTCAATTATCACCTCGAAATGAATCTCTTAGATTCGTTTCGAGATTATCATGTGTATGAATTTAAGAGATGTTCTGAGGTGTGTCGCAACTAGGAACTTGGATCTATTAAAAGACATTTATCCAATGTGCAGCAGTTGTACAGTGACACATCTTTGTAACAATGTCCAAGAGTCTTTGAAAAGTAAAATGTTATATCAGGTATATTGTTATAAAAAAATAACTTTTGCATGCATTGCTGCTTAAAAGAACCTCGAAAATAGCATTGTTGTAACAGGTTTATTGTTATAGGAGGTATTGTTATAACGAGGTTCGACTATACTCTGAAAGTGGATGAACCAACCTGCCATTAAAAGAAACGTACATATTGTACTCAACAAAATGTAGTCTACTTACTTTGTTTTGCTTCGTAAATAAAAAATTGAAAACACCCGCGCCGATTTTTTTCAGTACCACTCCTGAGAACTGTATAATTAACTTCTAGCGACCTGAAGATTTCAACCTAATTCACTGAAAATAAATATTCTGGCAGGCTATACCGATACCAACTATAACAATCCGTCATTAGAAAAGAGATGAATAAATGAGATCTGACGGCAACGTATAAGTATCTTCACAACTTCTACGGTATTCCCACCGACCAGTTTTCGACTCTTCGTGAAGACGTCGGAGAGATCACAATCTCACCACCTACAGGCAACATATCGCATGATAATTCAATAGTACCTGCTTTTCACACCAAGTGATCAATGATTGGAACCAGTTGAGCCAAACCAGTTTCGCAATACCGACTGTACTAACTCACCCAGATATTGCTAAATTTCATATACCATGCCACGAAAAATATTGAAAAAACTTTTACTCAGGGTTTTTAGGATAATTTTCATACAGTTTTTTTCCACTGTATAATTTTTCTTTTTCTTGAGCAAAGCTTTAGCAAAGTAAATTCAAATAACGAAAATATTTGATAGGATTACGAAGTTGTCCAATATATGCTTAATAAATTCCAAACCATTTAAGGAGGAAGCAAACCTGGTTGTTTATGAACGAGTAAATCATTTCTGGTAATATCGGTTTCGTAATACAGTATGCTTAACGTTTACAATTCCAGCACCAACTGATACTTATTTACCCTTTATTTACAGAGGTGTACTCCTTGTCTGGTGTTGGAATGGAGGAGCACTGACGCCTCCGGGCACTTAAATCCCTCACAATTAAACGATTTTCTCATAAAGGAGCGCCTCTCATGAACCTTACTGGCCCTTCCCACGACCAAATTGAGGACCTTGTCCCATTGCCTTTGATTGACAAACTTAACACGAAGTGGAAGTTGACAGCAGTCTTCCAGCAGCCCTCAATAGCTTAGAGATCTCTGGTCGGCAGACGTGCGGGAGAATTTAAAGTACAACATGGAGTGAGCGCACATCGAACGAACGTTCTCTGCTGTGGTGTGGATTTCTGAAGAAGAGGAAAGGTGTTTCCTACCTTGAAAATTGTAAACTACTATTGCAACGTTCTTGGAGGTGATAATACTGTGTCCTATATTTTAAAATGTCTGAATATTATCACTGTATACGTCGTTTACCGGTTTTTGCATACTTGCAGTAAGCATAAAGAGCATACATAACAAATCCTTTTAAATATGAATAGTTTAGAGTGGCGTTCAAAAGCTCATGATGAAATTCCCTGATTTTTCCAGGTTTTCCAAACCAATACTTTCACTTTTCCCTGATTTTTTTGGGGTCGAAGGAAGATGCAGTACCGAACCAATAAAATGTTTTTCACATTTCACTCAAATTGGAATAACTACATCGCATTGCTTTGCCAAATCAAAAAATTGCACTGCCCTAACTGATATTGGTAAAGAGTAGGAAAAGGCCATAATCTGAACAAAACTAGAAACGCACTTAGGCCCCACATTACTTAGGCCTAAGGAGTTTGCACTTTATCAGAAATGAGAAAAAAAAAGGACATGAAGTTTGAATTGAAATAAAGTGAAAGTTTTTAAACGTAAA
>JAHWFP010023080.1:0-53992 GCA_023313725.1 Lithobius niger
CATTTGACTTTGGGAAACGGATTGCTATATACAAGGCATGTTTTTAATGAAGGAAAGCTAGTTTGTTTACGTTTTTTTAGAGGTTCGCTAGTGTCGGAGTTTGGATGGAGATGCTATAAAAAATAAACATAAAATCATACACTGGGTCCACGAAAATATACAAACATAAACATTGGAGCTCCGGTAGGGTTCATGGCAAGAAGTTAAATTTACCAAAATGCATTAAGTGCACAAATCAAAAGATTAAAGGTTCCAGCTAGTTTTTAAAGGGCTAAGTGCAGTTTAGGTTAGATTTTAAACTGGTTTGAACATCGGACATTTTTCATAAATAAGCAAAGTCGTCACCTGTTAGAAATAAAAAATATCGTGTGTTGGCAACATCTAAAACACAACTAAGCTGAAAACTGTTTTGGCTTTATGCCTAAGAAAATATACATTATTTACATTTTAATGTGAAATCGCCATACAGACGATTGTTCTTCTGGTGTGGAAGAATACTGCCCTCAGGTTTTTTCTTCGGTGGTGTTGAGGTGTCCTCACCACGAGCGTCTGATACGAGACCGCGTTTACATTTCAGCATACATAAAGTTGAGAAATTAAAATCTCACTAGCTTTAACTTTTAAACATTTCAGAAAAAGTTAAATTTAACTAAACTTCAAATTTAAGCAAAATACTACTAAGAGCATCTGCGTTCAAATGTTCCTTACCGGGTTTGTATTTTACCTGGTAGTCATGGTCTTGTAATGCTAGGCCCACCTCACGAGTCTAGAATTTTTACCGGCCGTTTGTTTGAGCCAGTGCAATGGATTATGATCAGTTTCAATGTAGAACTTAGTTCCATACAAGTATGGACTTAGTTTGGCTACTGCCCACATGAGGCAAGCACATTCTTTTTCAGTTGTGCCAAAGTTTTTTTCTCTGGCAGTCAGTTTTCTGGAAATGTAAAGGCACGGATGCTCTTCTCCACCCAGAGTTTGGGAAAGGACCACGCCCATTCCTCTCTCACTACAGTCACACTGGACTGCGAAAGGTTGATCAAAATCGGGTGCTCTTAGCACTGGATAAGGAACGAGGGATCTCGTGAGAGTGTCAAAGGCCTCCTGTTTAATGTTACCCCACAAGATGGGGTCTGGACCATCTTTCTTTTTTAAAGCATCTGTTAGAGGCGCACATATTTGAGTATAATGGTGCAAATATCGTTGATAATAACAACTAAAACTAAAAAGGATCTAACATCTTTTTTTGTTTGGGGTCTGGCAAAATTTTGCACAGCTAAAACTTTCACTTCAGAAGGAGAACGACTACCATCGCCTACTTCATGTCCCAAGAAGGTAACTTTCTGACAAGCCACTTGACTCTTAGTTGCATTAACAGTTGTAAACGAGCGCCGCCGAAAAACGCTAGTTTTCTCAAAACTTGCAAAATTTTTTCTTGGAGTGCCCAAAAGGCCTCGATGGTGACAATCTCGCCGTTTTGGCAATAATAGACCAAATCGTTCAAACTTTTCAACAATCAATAGCCTGTCCAAATACAAGCCTCTTGGGGAAGCCCAAATCCGGACTTTCCATCAAGAAGAACCTTTAATCTACGTTTGAAGATCACCCCAATCCACCACAGCGCTCCTTCATCATGGCCGCCATTATTGAACTTGTACTTATGTATTTTTATTTTATCCTTTTCCTTTTAGGGCAAAAAGCCCAAACACACTAGCTTAGTGCATTTTAGGAGGGGCTTCCTCTGCGAAGATACTAAACCTCGATTTTATGTACAGACAACCATTTGTAGTGTGATATTTTTTATTGTGTTTGTCGGCCGCAATCCATATGAAAAATTTCCACAACGATAAAATTTAACTTCAAAATTAAAACGTTAAACGTTCCCAGTTACTTAATGCGTTATAGCATCCAACTAAGCTAGTTTATTTAACCGCATTTATCCTTTTATTATATTCTTTTGCCCCCAGAAATGCCACCATATGTCCAACGTAATTCGACCTGGCATTCTACCGGACACGAATTTTCAGTGTATATATGTTTGTTTTAGTTCTCCTCTGGACCCGACTGAGACCTTCCGAATGTTGCCCCTAGCTTGTACTACTATTAAAAACCAAAAGATGTTTATAAAAGATCTGTTCCAACCCAATCCGAAAGTCGAACTGTGCAAAAACTTCGAATCCCCCTTTTTGCCCCCCTCCCCAGCCAAAACTAGTTGTGGTGTATAACACTGCAGTTTCCAGTTGAAGCTTATAAAATTTATTAGTAATGCTTTCTGCATTACCCAAAGCCAAGTATTAAGCTTTAACAAGAGCCTATTCACGTTACAAACATGTAAATATCCATTCCATAGTCAATAATTCACAACAAAGGCCTATTTCCCAATGTTCAATTGAGTAAAACTCAAACAGGCCCATCTTTACATGTCTTTACTCCTTCAAACGGCTCTGCACCCAGTCCCTTTGTTCAACCGACTTCTCATCCCACTTTCCATTGTTCTCAAGGCCCTCAGCCAATCAGACCCCGTAGCTCCCCTGCCCGTCCGCGCGAACTTCCGGTTATGTGTATAAAACCCCAGCCCCAGAACGCAATCGTTAGCACAGCTCACAGATCTCTCAAGCTAGAAGGGTCACGCCAGTCGGGAGTGGAAACGCCATGTCCGGAGAATGCCATGCCGGGCAGAATGGTAGTGGTTCGTATGTTATAGTTTAGCTTTTGAAAGTTTAGTTTAGGACCCCCATACTCTAAATTCTAGTTTAAATGTAAACTTAACTTCTAGTTTGAAGAAAATTATGGTGGTGACGCCTGTAGCGGCATCTTAGGTTCTCTCACCCCATAACATAAGAGTGGTTCTCTTCCTAAAAACCAATTTTTCCAGTTTATTTTAAATGGATTTTTAACTTAAACTAAATGACGGTTTGATCTTTGTGGAAGTCAAAAGAAACACACTGGTGCCTAAGTGTAAAATTGCCGGGCTTTTTATTTCTTAGAATAGTTTTTGCGGGAACTAAGGGAGGTTGATCTTTTGTATTTGGAAAACTTAGAAACATAACTGTGGACGGTTGATCGTGTATGAAACATACTGTCAGATAGACTTTAATCAGTTGCGGCTGTCAAGTCTTGCGGGTGTCTCCGGGAGCACCCATGATTTACTTTTTCTAATGTGAAAATTTAAACTTTTATTCAAACACAAGTGTTGTTTGTCTGAATTGTGATTTGCTACTTTGTAAATTCAAACTTGTTACTTTTAATTCATTTAATTCAAAAGCTTTTCCGAAGCAAACTATAATGTAAAGTGTTGTTTTCATTCTCTGTTTCAAAAATAAAACCAGGAGTTTTAAGCTTCAATCGTTTGCTAGATTGATTAATTGTCTTTTAGTGTAAAATATAAATATGTAGCCCATCATTTAATTTTAGCTAGTTAAACAGTTAAATCCACTGTTGGTGGCAGTGATACCGACAGTTTAAGGTTAGGACCCTTTAATTAGGACCGGCGCTCCATCCCCCATGCTGGGACAGTTGCCCATGCTGTGTTAATGAACGTAAAAAGTCGTCGTAAACACCGTAAAACCACAAGCTGATACTCCACGTACACCAGGGAAACCGGGGGCGTTACAAGCACCTATGCCGTCATAGCGTCCGCCGTTACACAGTAAGTCCTGTATTCTTCATAGCAGATAAAAAGATGAATACATTTTCGAGATGTTGGGGCCAAGTTTCGGCTCCCACAGCTGTGTCAACTCTTCCATCCCTCTGGTAATTTGATCCATGAGCTTTTGAAAGCAGAACGGGGCATTTTTCATCCCAATGTTCATGATCAGGGGCTCAAATTTTCCAATAGGGGTTGTGATGGCTGTAACTCGAGAGGCATTTGGGGTCCGTTTTACCTGCCAAAATCCTCTATTTCAGTCAAAAATCGAGATGTACTTCCACTTGGAAGCTTTCTCTAAACACTCCTCAATATTAGGTATTGGGTAATCTTGTGTTTCAGAATTGTTATTTAATTCTCGGTAATCTGCTACCGGTCTAGGTTTAGCATCTTCTTTTTGAACGATAATCGTGGGACTACCGTGTGGGGAGTCTGTTTCTTTAAGCAGACCAAGTCAGAGCATTCTCTGGACTTCAGTAACAATCAAGTCTTTTTCAAACTTGCCATGTGAGTAATGCTTATTAGGTTTCACCTTTTCATCAAGCAGCTTGATGTCATGGGTTATTAAATCTGTACAACCTGCGAGTGTAGAAAATACTCCTTCAACTTTTTGAAATAAATTCAATAAATCCAGTTTCTGTTCTTCAGAAATGTCACCTATTCTTTTTAACAAACTCATGGCTTCCGGTCCAGTTAACCCTTTAACAACCACAATGACTTCCTGCCACGTGTAACTCTGTCGGTTGTGGGATTCGAACCAGCATTCAGTTGGGCATTCATTGGGCTGTGCTTGCCCGGGGACCCATCACATAGCTTGGGCGCGCGTTTGGACTCTGTTTTTTCGACTGTCGAGTGAGCCGTAGCCATACGCCAACAAGGGGGTTAAAGGGCCGTCACCGGGGTTTCTAGTCCAAATGAATTCCTTATGAAGGGCTTCTTTATCGTCAGCATGAGTATAATTACATAAACGTTCCCTAGGAATAAAGGGTTTCATGTGGTACACAGTATCTTGTTGTCTGCCACTGATTTTTGAGACTAAATAATTTGTATCTGAAAGACGTTTCAGTACAGTACAAGGAACCATCCCAATAAATATCTAGTTTATTGGCTCTAGAAGGCTTTAAAATCAAAACTTTATCCCCTTCTTGTAACTTCCTTTCTACAGCTTTAGAATCATAGTATATTTTATTTTTCGCCTGGCCTTTCTGCATGTTTTCCACTGCCAGTTCGCGAGCAAACTTGAAACGCTGCAATAAATCCAACACGTATTCAAGTACAATCGGATGAACATCTGGCTCAATCCACTGATTCCTTAAAAGATCCAAGGGTCCTTTTAGGTTTCGTCCGTAGACGAGCTCAGCGGGAGCAAAGCCAGTGCTCTCCTGAGGTGCGGTGCGAAGCGCAAACATGGCTCCTGGGAGACATCGTTCCCAGTCTTCTGGGTATTCATGACATACGGCTCGAAACACGGTTGTAAGTGTACGATAGAACCGTTCTACTGAATTACTTTGCGGGTGATAAACTGAAGAGTTAATTGTCTTTATACCACATTTTTCCAAGAATAAGGTGGTTAATTCACTAACAAAACAAGATCCAAGGTCTGTCTGCAGTTCAAACGGGAACCCGAGACGTGAAAATATTTACAATAGTGCATCTACTACTATCAGCTGTTTTTAGAGGGATAGCTTCCGGTGCCTTAGTGGCCGGATCTAATAGTGAGAAAATATATTTAAACCCTGCTTTACTTTTGGGTTTAATAGGACCTACAATGTCCACTATGTACCTTGAAAAAGGCTCACCATCCATCGGGACTAACACCATCGGTGCTACAAATTTCTGCCCCGTTTTGTCGGCTTTTTGACAAGTTAGGCATGTACAAAAGTTTCTATGTCTTTAAACACTAAAGGCCAATGAAATTAGAAAGAACTCTATCTTTTGTCTTGGCACGACCAAGGTGACCTGCCCATGGATTTGTATGAGCTGTGTTGAGCACCAAGTCTCTACACTCCTTGGGTATAACCAACTGTTTGTCTACATTAGGCCTAGCTGTAGCTTTCAATGGCCTACGAAATAATAAGTCATTTTCTATAAAAAAAATTGCTTATTTTCATTGTGTTATCTGGCTCGATTTGAGCAGACTTCCAACACTCATTTATGGTTACACAATTTTTTTGCAACTTAATTTAAGTTTGTCAATTTCTAGAAGTTTAGAAAAATCATCTGACTGGGGTCCTAGAATAACACCATCCATATTTTCCCTGCCTAGGGCAGAAAAATCATTTTTATGAGCAAGATTCTCATTCTGTTCACTTTCCTCATCTGAGGAGTCATTTTCACTATCACTATTTACTTCCCTATAGTAAGGACGAGTGATTGGAAGGTCTCAGGGAGCACTCAGAGCTTCCTTTGCTTGAGATCATGTGATGGTATCTATCACACAAGGGAGTATGAGCTTCCATACCCTTTTTCTCTAAGAATGTTTGAGACGGCATTCTAAGCAACATTTTAAAATGAGGACCAATGTGATCCGTAACAAGCGCTTCGGTAATTAGTGGACCGTAAGGCGTGTCTACTTGCACTCGCGCAATTGCATGTGCAGTGGTTTGATCAGTCAGTGAATTTTTGCAATGCGTAAATTCACGTATGAATTGTTTGGGTAACCCAGTTTGGGTAACCCAGGGTTTTGTTGACCCAGTATCCCTAAGTATTGCACGAGGTTTACCATTTACTAGGGATGTGCAAAACTCGAAATTTCGAGTCGAGTTCGACTTCATTGTAAACTCGACTCAATCCTAAAATTTTAAACTCGAAATTTTCGAGTTGCGAGTTTTACGGAGTATCGCGATGGGAATGATGGGGAAAAAGTGGCCATGTTTTCTTTTGGAGAATTAGGCTAACATAAAAAAAAAAACTATTTTTATGAAAAGTCGTCAAATTTATAGCAAGAAATCTTAACCGGTTATTAAAGTCAAATAAAAAATTTGTCCAACAACCACAATCCAGATAAGTACATACATGAATTTCTTGATCTCAAGCACAGTTGTAAATTTTACCATAAAATTTCAGCATTGAAAAAAAAACACTTTTTTCTTTAAAAAAAACACTCTCTGGCTTGGCAACAACAAAGACATGAAGTCCATGCACTAACATGTACATTCACTTTGGCGTCGTCTTCGTTTCCCGGCGAAATTGACCATCAGTTGTTTCCTGGTTTCGTATGACGGTTAAAGGTGATACAAAAACGGCATACTCTGCTTCTGCGATGAAAAGCTGCTTACCCCTCTGGATTGGAGAATTGGATCCTGGTTTAGTATGATGGTTAAAGGTGATACTAAAATTGCATACTCTGCTTCCACGATGAAAAGCTGCTTCCCCCTCTGGTTTGGAGAACTGGATCCTGGTTTAGTATGATGATTAAAGGTGATACTAAAACTGCATACTCGGCTTCCATGATGAAAAGCCGATTCCCCTCTGGATTGGAGGACTGGATAACTGAATCCTGGTTTACAGTTGTGGAATGACATCCATGACTGCTTACTCTTCTTAGTTGAAGACAACTGGTTATGGTAGTAAGGCTAGCGGGGGTTAAGCTTGTATTGACGTAAGCTCGGGCATCTGGGATCACGGCACTTGTGAAAAATCCCAACCTCTGCCCACCAGTTTGTAGCGGCGTCTGCCCAAAACAGTGTGCCGGCAAACATCACTAATTGTACTAGTGAGTGGCCTGCTATGCTTGTTGTCCTGAAACCCAGCAAAATTGGAAAGAAAGACCAGTAGCCTAACTTCGCAATACAGTATCTGCACCAGTACGATTAGTGACGTTTGCCAGCACACTGTTTTGGGCCGATGCCGCTACAATTGGCTAATTTCCAATTTTCCTTAATATTATTTTCAGCGATTTATGTCTATTTATTTGTCTTCCCTCTCCATTGTCTATGGCCGAGTGAATTTCGGTCGAATTGAGCCCTAGTCACGGTTGTGACCTTAATAACGGGGTCAGTGAGTTATCTTTATGCTAGTGGAGGATGTGGCCATAGCGATTAAGGCGCTATGCAAGTGATCTGGGGGCGAACTCGGCAGCCGGTTCGAATCTGGGCCATGCCACTCCGACGAAATAAGTGCATCAAGGTGGCTTACTGAACTACGTTATTTCTAGTGTATGATTTTCGCTATTGGCTAATTTCCAATTTTCCTTTAATATCTATCGGTAACGCCCTCTTGCGAACTAGAAAAAGAAAATCTTCATTCTCAAATAAAGTTATTTGGCTCGAGTTCGAAGACAAGTCCATGTTTGAGCCCCGCCCATGTTTTTTCTTTACATAACTAGTGAACGAACAGCATGACAGTAGTGGCCAGCTAAGACCGTCAGATGCTTGAGATACTTACAGCCAACACAGCTATCTCAGTGGGCTTCTTACAGAACAGCTCCTTCTGTTGGCATTAATTTCGGTTATTCCGCGCGGTACAATGGTGGTGCCCATTACGTGTTTTGGTGATGCAGTAACTAAATTGTTGTATCGGACGTACATAACGTATTCCTACCGCAATTCTTGTGTGTTTAGTTACTGTGTAAGTGATCCAAAAGTAAAACATGCATGTCAAAATGGATTAATTGCCCTTTAAGAGCTTTTTGTTATGGCCCCAAGTACAATAGGACAAGGATGGAAAGAAGAGTTTTGGGTTGATTGTGCTTTTGAGGGTGATGATTTGATACACAAGAAGCAGGTCCCCTCTTGTACAACGATCGACGAAGAGTAATGACCCGTGAACACTGCAGACAGTCGTGGTAGTCAAGATGACGCCATTCGGGAACAAGCATCATAGCTCTTCGTTGCACGGTTTCAAGGATCTGCTGGTCCTTGATCAAATTCGGATTCCAAACTTGTACACAGTACTCAAGGTGCGGTCGAATAAATGTTTTGTAAAGTGACAGAAAGGTTCGGCTGGTAAGAGTAGAAAAATTCGACTTGATCATGCCAAAGGCAGAATCAGTACGCTTGGCAAATCAATCAACATGGTGTTGTTTCGCGACTCCGCAGGTTCAGCCATAAAAGCACAGAGGGCTGGCGTCGATGGAGAATTGGCCAAATCCGAAAGAGACCCGGCCTGAAGGCACCACCTAACCAAATCCTCATCATTCTCAGCCTGGCGAAGCGGCATCTTGATCACAGCAGGGGCATGCAGGCAGGAATCTAACTCCATCGCAGCATGATCGTCCGTCCACGTAAGAATAGTCGTCGTAAGATCCAACTTCAAGACGGCCACTAGAAGGGTGCGGTGCGAGGATGCAATGATGAGTAACAGGCATGAAGTGGCGACCACCGCGTCGTTCCAAATTATCTATAGTTTTCAACGGAGATGTAGCAGCGTGGCGAAGTGGCAATGCGGCGAAAAGTCGTGTGTTGAATTGGTAAGAACTGATGTGTCGATGTGGTCATTTGTCGACGTGGCAACATGGCAATCAGGCGAACTACTAGTATGCAACTGCCGTGACGCATGGCTCCGGGACGAACGCAAGACTTGCAAGGGCAATTGAAATGTGGCGACGTGGTGAGTCGCTCGTCATCCAAATATTGTACATGCCCAATACCGCTGCAACCACTTCGAAAGGCACGGGGATTTATTGTAGCAACAGGCAAACTCGTCTCATTTGTAAAAGCATGTGCAGTTCGAGTTTCGTCACCGGAGTAACTATACCTGAAGTATTAGCGTGCCCCCTTCGGATTTCCACACTTAGGCGATTTATGTCCGAATACTTAATACATACAGAGCGCACATTGCAGGCACCATTCCTGCCTCCTCCGTGGTGAATGGCTGCCGAATGTGGCCTGTCACGTCTCGACACTCTAGCCCGTTGCACATTTTTTCCCTCACCAGTAAGTTTATTTTGGCTGTGAATTTTGCCAACTGGGCACTTTTCTCTCGTATCACTGAAAACGTTGAGTGCCTTAACTGTATTTTTCGTCGTTTTATATATATCTTGCTCACGTTTCGATGCAGAACTGCGCTTGAGTGGTTGCAAAAGCGCTGAGGCTTTGAGTAGGTTGACCTTGCGTTGCTGTCCGAGTGACCCTTGCCAATGTCCTTGGAGGCAATGACGTCACGCGCGTCGTTCAACCGAAGGTGAAGCGAAGCGGCAATCGGGCGATGTGTGGAAGTGTCGATCTAGCATTATGCCGAACTACGGACGAACAATGGCGACGAAGAAGGAAGGGGGGAATCCACCGATGGGGGGGTGGGGGGGACTCCCGAACTGTACGTGGAGACTTTCCTGAGGTAATGCGAAGTCCGGAGGATCGCTAGTTGGAGCGATCATGTTGATCCGTCGTTGCTAACATAGTGACCACCATCTTGTTTTTCGCAACTTCGTGTTTTCTCTCAACATCTATTACCACAACATTAAAATTTCCGTTACGGGCCTGAATTTCACTCAAAACCGTGCCCATGGAAACACTAATTAAATTCGTGACCTTATTTAGAAATGTTCGAAATAACTGGATGGGTAGAAACAGGCACGGAAGGCGGAGGCGTAGTCACGGGAATGGGAAACATGGGCGTTGTAAATTGGGCTGGAATGTTTAGGTTATGGTTGGAATTACCAATACAGCTTTCGAAGGGGCCGTCTGAGAAACAGGAGGAACATGGGTACTATATTTAGGACCTATACAAGAGTCAGACAAAGCAAAATGTTCACTTGGCATTGGAAGTCCTTTTTCTTCAAGTTCAGAATGGGCTGTACAAATTTCACAAGGGTTTGTTACGAAGCGACACATTCTACACTTACGACACGCGGTATGTCTTGTCGCAGTGGGTATTTTGGTGAAAACACACTTCATTATCAAAGAACATGAGAGAATTTTTGAAAACTTGAGATGTCATTTATATTGAGAGTTAGCGTTGGGTGGTACCGGAAATTTTTCAGCCAGTGCCGGTATCAAGCTTAGTACCCCGTTACTCGGTTTTCTCCGGCACCTATGAATGAGGCAGTATCTGGTGGTATAGTGCTGTGGTGTTACCACCCGATTTTTAAAGAATATAAATTTTATTAAAAAATTGTGTTTTGTTGATATAGTTTTAACGGAAAAAAATTATTGATTTTTTCCTCCATGATTTAAGCTTAATACATGCTTCGCGACATATTATTTGATAAAAAAAGCCATCGTCTAAATTTTATAGTTACCGTAAATCGCGAATTAAACGCCCATGGGCTTACACAGTCAATTTTGCTAAAATCAGGGGTGGGCGTTAAAAATAACATCCGCAAATTTGTAAACAAAATAATGGCTCGGAGTTTTGTTCGTTATCGGAATCGACCAGTCAAATCGGCCCACCATGGTAAAACTGACACTTTTTATCACATTTTTAACATCTGCACAAGTTTGCATGAAACCTCCACAATGTATATTGCATAAATCCTTTAATATTAAATTTTTAAAAATTGTAAATAAAATTCAGTACGTTTTAAGTAAACTTAGCCAAAAAAAACTAGAATCTAGATCGTTCTCCAGTTTCATGTAGGCCTAATTTGAAGCACTTTACCGTTGGAACAATCACCACAGCCAGGAGTTTTTTTTTTTTAGCTCATTGTATCGTTAGCAGTCGCATGTGTTTGGGATGCAGTTTACACCAGTTTAATTAAATTCAAACAGGCTTAAATGCAATAAATTCTAATTGCAGTAGTCTCTTAGATATCTCACAAAGCAACATAGCATTGCACTCAAGTCTAGCAGTAGCTTCACAAGTGGTCAACTGGAAGGTGCACCTTTGCCAGTAAAACTGCATGTGTCATTTAGTACAACCAAGTCAAGTTTAAATATTATTATTGCGTTATTATTAAGTTTATTGAAAGGAATTTTATTTGGCTTTCACGATTTTGCAAAATGAAAATTTTAATGCAGAATTTTTTAAAATTTCAATTGTCAATTACATTTGCCCGGATCTAGTCACCTGCTAGTGCAACCTGTAAAGTGAAAATTGTAAACTGGTTTTCGCTATTTTGAGAGGTGCGTAAATGAAGTCGTCTGCTGGGGTAGTGCAACCTGCCGATATCTATGGTGTATATATTATCAAGGATGCTCCATACATATTTCATCGGGTTTGGCAGTTCTATGCTACGAGTTTAGGGCAGGGACATTTCCAGTCGCTAGAGCTCGCTGCGAACACGATAGGATCGAGCTCATCGGTGCATTAGCATTGAATTCAATGGGAATGATGTGATATGGTCTTGTTTCGAGACGTTGTTATGGCTACGTAAAATAATTTTAACAATGAAGAAAGATAATTTATGGTTCCTCACATAACATAGTGAAGTAAGAAAATGTTTACTACAGTAGAAGTATTTTTAAAAACGATTTGAAAACACGGTTCGCAACGCAACGCGTCATTTGCATTCTCGCCTATAGGTTGCTAGGCAACAACAAGTAATGCAGGCAAACCATCCATATTCAGCTGCCCAAAAGCCAAACAAACAAAATAATTGTGAAATATTGAATTAAACACGTTTAATTCTTTTAATTAGTATAAATAAAGCAAAAATAAGACAAGTTTAGTCCCACGTGTCTAAAATTAACCACATAACTCACACGAAAAACTGTTGGACTACGCCGACTGTTAAATCGACAGTTGCCGTCTCGTGATTTCGGCAGTTCTATCACGGTACTTTCGACAATCAAATCATGGCGAGGCGAAAACTGGTTACAGTTAAATTAACACGTGTCCCCCCTAAGCGTGTGAATCTTGGATTAACAAAAAAAGTAGTTAATACACTGACAGTGTTTGTCAGACGCGTGGATGCATTTCAATGCTACCGCTACTTTGTGGGCAGACATAGAAATAAGTGGTGCAAAGTGAGGCTCCAAATCAACGTCTTTTTTGTCAACTCCCGATCATTTCGTGAAATTTCTCGTACCCAGATGTTAAGCCTAAAGTGTTGCACGAATCTTCTTCAAAGGAATTTGTTCTGTTGACAAACGTTTTAAATCCTAGCAAGAAACAAGCAATCGGCGCAGTGTTTACCTTCTCACCGCCATACTAATTTGGCGCCGCCGCTTACTTTAATTGCTGGTGGCGCCATCGTGTGAGCGGAACTAGCGGAGACCCTGGCAATAGCTTGCAAACAGTGCAATATTGCCTAACCATTGTGGAATTAATCTTGATATGATTTCCTAACTCTGAGTTCTCTGCAGTAAATTAATAAATTTATTTAGAGAATATCTAATTTCATTAATTTTGCATTATTAATTTATTATGTTCCGATTTAATAACCATATTCCTATTTATTTTAAACTTGAGCTGAGGGCTACAATATGACTAAGCCATTATTTACTGCTGAACTATGATTGATGACGTTATTTTGAGAGCTCCATTCTGTTCCATTCAGCTGTACTCCTGGCCTAGTTTTGAAATGTAACTTTTAAGTTAGAGATTAGAAAACTGCTGAATTCAAGGACAATAATGTTGAAGAGAAGAAATAAACTTTTTGAGTTACACAGGGTCATGTTACCGACTGTGAAAATAACGTCATCCATGTTATTTTCTTAATTCCAAGTTACTGTTAAAGGTACTTAGTTTGGATAATTTAGGTTAGGACACAGTAGTTGCCTAGTCACTGGTCTACCACTAATTATTGTTAAAAGCACTACTGTGATAAAAAAAATTATGTAGGTATGTGATAGACAACTTATTAGATGCTTTTAGTTAATTTTGTAGCAGAAAAAAGAAGATTGAAGGGGTGGGCTTTGCTCCGTTATTTCATGATTTTGACCTTAAAGCATTTTAGGGAGGTGGGCTTTAGCTCCAACTGGGCGTTAAATGCACAATTTACGGTACAAACTATCCAAGTAGAAATGCAAATATAAAACTGTAAACAAGATCTCCTATCAGACACCCTTGGTGAGGCCACCTTGACACCAGTCATCCAAAACCTGAGGGCAGAAATCTTCGTTTCAAGACGAACACTTTTTTTTTCTTGGCTCTCCTGCACCAAAAAGACCTCGCTACTCAACCTTGAATATGTCCATGGATTAGTATTAAAAAAAGCTTAAGCGTATAAAATACGGATGTAAGCCTTAAAAAACTTATAGCTTTAAAGGAACAGATATCAGAAAAAGACATGTAAGCCATAAGCGTCGCACTAATACGTGTAAAGAATCTCCAGCGATCCAAAAAACAAGCTGGAGCTTCTTTTACACGTATTAGTGCGACGCTGATGGCTTACATGTCTTTTTCTAATATCTGTTCCTGTAAAGCTTTAAGTTTTTTAAGGCTTACATCCGTATTTTATACGCTTAAGCGTTTTTTAATACTAATATCCCATATTTTTTTTCTTGTTTCAGCAAGAATAACACAGACAAGAACACTGTAATCACCTTAACCCTTTAAGGACTGCATTTGCGCTATGGTTTCGTAACGGACTTGTAGAAAAAAATTCATAGCTTCTCATCCACTTGAAGTAAGGGAATGAAACCAGTGTAATTTTTTTCCTTAATGATCTGGCCTTCATATCCTGTTTTTAGTTTTACTGTAATTTGTTGGAAGTTTTCGATCTGACCTGTAGAATTGCTGTAAACAATTATTAAACAGCGGGCGCACCCGTCCTTAAAGGGTTAAAATAACTGTTACAAGAGAGTCTTTTCCATGACTGATTTCGTTTTATGCTGCTAAGAATGACTTTTACACCAAATTTCATGTTTTTAGCTTGATCTATAAGAATTTGTTGCCAAACCCCTGGGAGGCATCACGGGAGGGGGGTCTTGGGCAGGAGGGGGGGGCACTGAAGGCACTTTGGGGTATTTCATAGGGGTTCATGGCTGGTTCGAATTTTACTGTTAAGAAAGACTTCTGCACCAAATTTAGGTTTTCTGCAAAATTTCTGCAAAACATTGTTACTCCACTTAATTATTTCTGCCCAGTGCTCTACAATAATAATTGCTCTGCTGACGTGAATACTGGAGTCGCATGAAAATCGTGTTCAAAAGGCCCTGGTCGGTGTTAACACCTATATTTTAAGCTATACAAATTGAAAATCAGTTCATTGGTTCGATCTCTAGGTAAGGGCAAAATTTCTAGCCTATTTGGTTTTCCCTGTCAAGAATATTGTAGTTACATTAAAATAGCATGCGAAAGACCCGAGGCCTTGTCCGTACCTACGTTTTAAGCTATAGAACTTGAAAATCGGTTCAGTGGTTCGATCTCCAGGTGAGGGCAAAGTGCCCCAACAGCAACATTAATGATTTTTGCCCAGTGCTCTACTATAATAATTGCTCTGCCGACGAGAATACTGCAGTCACATCAATATCGGGTTAAAAAGGCCCTGGTCGGTGTTAATACGTACATTTTACGCTATACAAATTGAAAATCGGTTCATTGGTTCGATCTCTTGGTAAGAGCAAAATTTCTAGCCCGTTTGGCTTTCCGTGTCAAGAATATTGTAGTCGCATTAAAATAGCATGCGAAAGACCCTAGGCTTTGTCCATACCTACATTTTAAGCTATACAACTCTAAAATCGGTTCAGTGGTTCGACCTCCAAGTGAGGGCAAAGAGTACATTAATGATTTTTGCCCAGTGCTCTGCAATAATAATTGCTCTGCCGACTAGAATACAGCAGTCACATCAAAATCGGGTTCAAAAGGCCCTGGTCGGTGTTAATACCTACATTTTAAGCTATACAAATTGAAAATCGGTTCATTGGTTCGGTCTCTAGGTGAGAGCAAAAGTTCTAGTCCATTTGGCTTTCCGTGTCAAGAATATTGTAGTTGCATTAAAATAGCCTGCGAAAGGCCCTAGGCCTTGTCCATACCTACGTTTTAAGCTATAGAACTTGAAAATCGGTTCAGTGGTTCGATCTCCAGGTCAGAGCAAAGAGTCCCAACAACAACAACAACAAGAACAACAACAACAACAAGAAATGGCCATGCTGTGGACGCCGGACGGTTCAATTGTTATCATTAAAATTTGTAATGCGGAGAAATAGTTACGACACGACCCCAAATACCGAATTTCGTTGGTCTATGTCAATTTTGGGCGAAACTATAGGAGTTCAAAGTTTGACGTTTAACACGGAAGTTCATGCTGAGGCTTACATTAGCCTCAATTTCTTTGATAATTAATTCTTTGATAATGAACCAATTCGACCAATTTCTTCAGCCCTTAATAAACCAACACATCCTCTTCACTTCTGCGGAAACAGAACTGCAAAATTCCTCTCCAATAAAAAACTACAGCAGTTTGAAAAACCTCTCAAACTAACGTACCCGCTAAAGCGGACATGTGTTTTTTTTCTCCAAAATGAACACTATTTTTGCTACAGTTTTAAACTGGCCCAACCAATTTTCCTGAAACTTCTCTCCAATCGAAGCTCTCAATGTGCACTACAATCTGGCTTAAACAGAATTAAAATCCGTTCATCCGAACTTTTTATATTCACCAAAACGTATAGCGTCAAAACCTGACACTAGCGCTCGCAACTTCCAGTCGCCGTTTTCCAAAACTCTGTATGTTTTGTAATTTATTCTTTGAATTTCCTTTAGGCATAAAGGCCAAACACACTAGCTTAGTTGTGAAATAGAAGGGGCTGCCATAACGGTACTTAATGCACGGTGGTGACGTCACGCCAACACATCCCCATGCTAAAAGTGTAGCCGTTATATACGGTTAACCTGAAAACCCACTCACGTGACCGTGGGTTAATTTTGATAACCCACACTTTTTTGGATAATCTAACACTTTTTCCGTGCTCTACACAACCACTGCTCTACCATGTGACATACTTAGCAAAACTACCGTACACAACACAAATTCAACCAACATAAATAAGCACATTTGCAACCTGCGACATTTATCGTACTAACACGAAAAGAAAAAAAAAAAACTCGCGTAGGCTACTATGCTAGAACCCCACCCATGTAAGAATGGCCCAATCCGCCAACCTTTCGCTCCGACAGTACTAAAACTAGGCTACCGACACTTGTAAACACACCTAAATACACCTAAAAACATACAATACTCAAGCGAACAGCACATTTGTAACCTGGCGACATTTTCCGCACTAACACGAAAAAAAAAAAAACCTCGCGTACGATGCTAGCCCCCTCCCCACCCCCATCCATGAATGAATAGCCGAATCCGACAACCTTTCGTTCCGACGGTACGAAAACTAGCCTACTGACACCTTCCAAACACACTTAAAAACCTACGAGACTCAAGCGAATAGCGCATTTTATACGCTATATCTTATTTAAACTAATAAAGTAGAAAAAATACGGTTTTACCTTAAACACAAACGTCGGTGATTGGGACTGGATATACGGACGTCCTCGCGTACGTGAGACTTTCGCAGACAGGAAGTTTAAACCGGAAGTTTGAGTTCAGGAATTTACGTCATGTTTCACAAATAAAATTTTCCAATAAATTTTTTTTAAATCTCAAATAACTAGATGTTGGCTCGACGTCACACCTTAGCATTAAAATACATATCCGTGAGCCGTTGTCGATTTAACGGTTATAATTGCTCGAGCTCGAACGGCTAGTCTACTATCTCGGGGCTGGAGGGAGACCCCACTCGTGATTCCCTCCACCCCCTCGATAGTGGACTAGCCGTTTCTCTCTCACGAGCAATTATAACCGTTAAATCGACAACGGCTCACGGATATCTACTACTAAACCTCACATATATGAAAGGATACACACTTAGGACGATATTTTTTATTTGTATTTCGAGTGACGACTTTTAATATTTATGAAAAATGTCCGACCATCAATTTCACTTGTCTGCTTCTGCAAACAATTTAAAACTAACCTAAATGCGTTATAGCATTATTTATTACTAAGCTGGTATATTTAATCTTTTATTTTGTGCACAAATGCACTTTAGTAAACTTAAAATTCTTGCCATGAACCCTACCGGAGCTCTTCGTGCATTTTAGTGTTATTTTATTATTATTATTTTATTTCAAAAATTTGGCCCACGTTTTTTTTTGGACCACAGCACCTTTGCTTAGGTACAAAAAGTGCCGAGTTACAGATTATACAAAAGGACAAGGGAAATGAATTATGACAGCAAAAACTACAAGCAATCACCGTACAGTACTGCATGCCACGTACTGAAGGTGTACTCCTTGCACAGTGAAAATCTGGTCACTGCCTGCACCAGAAGGTTAGGAGAAGCCAACACCCGAACACGAGTTCCCCAAACAGCTTTTCTTCTGATAGCTCCAAAGGATGGGAGGTTGTTCTCAACCATTAACCTACTTGCACTGTACCATGGAGGCCGACCATGTAGCCGTCTAGCAGCATTGTTGTATGCAACTCTCGAGTTGCATACCGGACCCAGTTTTACCATGTGTTTATTTTCGTTAAAATATCCAACCAAAACTCCGACCGTAGCTGCCATCCCAATGTCAATAGTAACTAGCTTTTCCTTCTATTAATCATGCAGTGAAACTACTGAGCATTCCTTCAATTAAATTCAGGTTAAAAGGTTTTTCACTTTGTTAATCGAGTTAAAACTTGTAATTGCACTTTCTTTAACAAGCCTTGTATCCTTCAAAGCTGCTCCAACCAATCCATTTGTAAAACCGCCCACTCCTCCCACTTTCCATTGTTCTCTCGGCCCTCAGCCAATCAAGAGGGCACAGCTCTCCTCAGCGTCCGCGTTTTGGTCGCCAGAATCCTCCTCTCCAGCATAAAAAACCCCAGCAGCTCTCAGTCTTTAGCACAGCTCAGGAATATCAAAGCTAGAGGTAGCTACACCGGTCGGGAGTGAAGATGTCACAGTCCGATTGTTGCCATGCCGGGCAAAGGTAGTTGGTTCGTATGTAACTTAGTTTAACTTGAAAGTTTATCTTTTGGACTCTGAATTCAAAATTTATAGTTTAACTTAAATTAAACCTATAGGTTTGAAAGTAAATTATGGTCTGTTAGGGGTCATTAAAAAACCACGTGGTCGGCCAGGGGGTGGGGGTGGGGGGGGGGGGGGACGTCGGCTTTCAGCCACAAGTAACCACAATGGGGGGAGGAGGGTTTCCAAGTAAACCATGTGGCTATTGCATTGAAGGGAAATCCGTTATCACCAATGGATTGGTGTTTTACCGTACACGATTCTGTACGCATAGCATCTCACTCAGCCTTATATTGTTCTTACATTGACCTCAACGTCTCAGCCCCGGTCATCCGAACTAAATTTCCGGCATAGTGGTGAACTATACCGCGGCTTGTCGTAGAAATCCTCAATAACGTAAGACTGAGTTGCGTTGACTCGTACTAGGCTAAATTCATTTAAATAATGTGCTGCTAAAATGCCGATTGCTTCACTGGAACATTTCAATGCAGTGATGGCCTACGTAATAATGAACGTATTTGGTAACAATTTTCTATTTTCCGTCTCAGTTACGCATCTCGGATGAAGTTTAGTCTACCGGCCATTGCAGATCGCCAAAAAAATTGGTGAAATATAATTTCAAACGATGAATCAAACAGCTGCGTTTATTGAAAGCGAAAGTGGATTATGGGGGTACTTTGTTGGATTTCTTTGCCAAAAACACATTAAGGTGCAATTCTTTTAAGTACGTGGACGGTGGGGTGGGGAGGGGGTGGCTATGAGCCATGTGGTTATTTTTTTGGGGGGTCCAAGATCTGGCCACAGATGACCACACCGAGGGGGGGTGGGGGTGGTGGTGGTTTAAAATGGCTTAAAAAACCGCCACGTGGTTTTTGAATGGCTCCTTAAGCCATCGGCATTTAGGACGTTAACGGCCATAACGTAAGGGCTTACGGTCCCTTCCTAAAATAACATTTTGCCGTTCCCCAGCCAGGCCGGCTAAAAATGTTTTTTTTTTGCCTAAAACATACTTAACCTGATAATTTTAGCATTACGTTATCCCCAATGTGATGTTCCCCTGGAGGTTTCTTCGGCTGTGCAGCCGCCTGCTTGCATGCCCCACTGCGCCTGCGCAGCGCAGTCCTCCCTTACAAAAGCGAGAGCGTGGAAGCTTTTGGCATTTTTCCTCTCAATGTGTCAGGCGGTGACTCGAGAGGGGAGGTAGGGCGGGAGTTAGATTTTAAGTATGTTTTAGGCAAAAAGAAACCATTTTTAGCCGGCCAGGCTGGGGGGCCGGCAAAATGTTCTTTCTTTATTACCAAAACAACTTAACATGATAATTTTAGCATTATCAGTTGACCTTGTCAAAATTGGTGGCGGGCACCGCCTTGACGGGCGCCCTAGGATGCAAGCATGCTGTCCCCCATAAAATTGTAAAAAATTTCGTACTTTGTTCAGAACGGGTGATGAACCTCGAAGTTTGGTTTCTTGCCCTCTTCACCGGTTGGCTTGCTTGCATCATGAGTGGCTAGCTTCCATCGTGGTTGGCTTGCTTCTGCTTCGTTCTGAGTACTTAAGGGGGATTGACTACTGTACTGGCTGCAACGATGGGTCCCAGCCAGTGTAGTCAGATTTCTTACTTGACATTTCCCTAGTTTGTGTGAGGGGGAGGTCGATGGGTTACCTCAAGTTGCTGGTGCATGGGTCACTTCGGTTGGAGGGCTTTGTAGTGGGTTAACGATGTGGAGATCGCCCTGATTGTTTTAGGCATTCGAATCCTGTGTGGTCCCATTGCTGCGGAGATTTCGTTAGCTTGCGAGTCAGTGAGGAGAAGTTGGACAATGGAAGGGCCCGGGTGGTTTTTAAACGACTAGCTGTTAGTCATTTGTACTCAACCGAGCGGGCTAGCAGAGTTGCGGTGGTCTTTGAGAAGTTCGAACAAACTTGTGTTGGTTTGAAGTCGAGACGTTGGGTTTTCCTAGGAGCCAAATGGCTGAAGGAGTTGGATGAGTGAAGGGCACCATCGGCCGAAGGAGTTGGATGAGTGAAGGGCACCATCGGCCGAAGGGCTGGCCGCCAAAGGAGGCTGAATTCGTGAAGCGAAGGGAGCCACGGTGTGTCGGCTACGAAGGAAAGGCGTGAACGGATGAGCTTGGCCGGGAACTACCTGTGGGTTGATGGGCCCGGATAACAGGAGTTCCGGTGATGACGGATTTGACAGGCGGATCGTCGAGGGAGGCTAGTTTAGTGTAGCGGTCCTGGGAGGCATCTGGAATGGGCCGTGGGCTGTGAAGGGGTTCCAAGACTTCGAACGAAAGGGATTCTGTGATTGGTGGAGAGAACTTCCACGGAGGGGAGATTTTTAGCGGTGGTTGAGCTAGGAGTGTCGGCCGAAAGCCATGTTTGATGATCGAAAGGACGTCCGTGTTGTGGGTCAGTTCTTGCCAGACCGGGAAGAAGTGGTGGAGTATTGCGCCAACCGGAAGGCAGGAAAGCGGGAGGCGTCATTGTTGGTACTTGCGAAAGGAGCTCCTGCCCCCTGGCGAGGAGTGACGGCTTCTGCGGTCGAGAGTTGTGGCTCGCTTCTGCTGGTTTTTTTGGACGGAGTGGGAGGAGTCGGACCGAAAGGGCTGTTAGTTTCTCAGCTGAAAGGATGTCCGGGAAGTGAATACGTCTTTCAAGGCGTAGGAAGTGTGGCGGACGAAGGGACTGTCTGGGCGGCCAACGTTGAGGGCAGTGCCGGCAGCGAAGGGCCTCGAGTAGCGGGTGGAAGGGAGGTCCTTCGTTTCTTCAAAACACCCAAAGGGGAAGGAGCGAATCGTTTATGGCTTTCATGGTTCGAAGTGGAGGCGACCCAATCTTGAGTATGGGCGTAACGGGTAGATGGCGTACACGATGGCGGTGGGATTGGATTGTCTTTCATCGTGCGGACGGCGTTAAGGACGATGTCACGTACTTCGCTACGTGTGACAGTACGGCCTAGGCGTGAAGAGTTTGACGAGAGGTCCAACGGAGAGTTCCGGGCAGGTGAAAGAGCTGTGGCTCGACGGAGATTTCTATTAGCTTCACGGTAATTGTCCTTCGCAAGTTGTAAATTATGACGAAGGGAAGAGAGATCCATGGGTTCGACAGGTGGGGTGCGATGGCCGGCCTGAAGGGGAGACTCTGAAAGGGCGATATCATGGCCGAAGGGAACGTCGGTGAAACGCGCAGGGGTGATCGGCTCTGTGGCGGCGAGGTTGAAAGCGGAAATCCTGCGGTCGCCAAGAGCGAAGGGAGCAAGAGCATGAGGGAGAGTTTCTCGCACAAGGCGTTGGGGATCATCGATGAAGGGTGGGCCGAAGGAGATTGTTTGGGCCGGTGAAGGGACGAAGCAGAAGTGGGTGGGGGCATCCTTCCTATGGAATCCACAGGCGTGTGAAGGGAAGGTCTGACACCGAAGGGAAAGCACCGAAGGGAGAACACCGAAGGGAAGGCATTGGGGTCTGCGTTGAGCAGGGTGGAGATGCAGATGAGGATGGGTCTGCAGGGTCGGAACGAGACATGATGATGGACGCTGGCCTGGAGAAGGGATGGGCGTGAGAGGCTGAGCTTGGCCGGTATGAAGACTGCTGAGAAATGTCGAGGGGGACATGCGATTTTGATACGGTGGCAGCAACACAGGTGAAGGTCACCGCCAGCTGAAGGGAGTTGAAGTGTGGAGCGAACCTGGGAAACAACGGGAAGGGAGCCACGTGTTTAATCTGGCAAAGGGATGGTGAATTGCTGAGCTTGACCGGGTGACGTTCAGTGGGTCGTGGACCGTGAGACATGGGGAGTTCGTGTGGTGACAGACGTAGACGGCCACAGGGCGTAGGGAGTCATGGCATTTCCTGTGTGTCGTGCAGCGATGGGGCTGGTTACTGAAGGTGTTGTCCGCCAAAGGATGGGGGACCCAAGGAGCCGAAGGCAGGTGGTGTCCGGCTGAGGCGGTGTGTGCGTTCCCGATGATGAAATTAATGGGAGGCTATGATTCCAACTGAAAGGCAGGGGGGAAACACCAGCCTGGACTAACGGGAGGTGGAGTGGTGCTGGAAACAACAGGAAAGGAGCCAACAATGTTTTCGGATGAAGGAGAAGAACCGGCATAGATGAGTGGCTGTTCGGGCGGGAGCTGGAGACGAAGAGATGACAGGCTCACGTAGCAGTCACTCGTATAGGGGGTACCGTGCATGCGCATGCGCGGTTGGATCTATGAGGCTATCTAGCTGCTTATTTGAGTCTATTATGTTAAGTTGACAGGTGTTGGATTTTTCGCAGTGAAAAAGACGATTTGTCTTGGATGAGACGAACATCAGTGTGGACGGCCATTGTAGTCTTGATTTACACGAGGCTTGAATCCAGTCACGGTTGTTTCTGACTTGATTCTTCCCTCAAAACGTGGGTTTTAGCCACGAATGAGACGAGCACCAGTGTGAGCAGCAAATGTCTTGATTTCCACTCGAGACGTGGGGTGGTCATGGGCGAGACAAGCAGCAAGCGATGTAGATGGTTTCTGGCGTGATACTTACCTCAAAATTTGAGTTTTAATCACGAATGAGGCAGGAATCAGTGTGGACAGCAACTGTAGACTTGATTTTCGTTCGAAACGAGGGGTCAGCCACGTTCGAACCAGCAGCAAGAGATGGAGACGTGCGATCTGACTCTTCACGTGGGTTTTTTTAAATTTTATTTGGCCACGTTGAGATGAGCAGCAGTATGGACAGAAACGGGTGACTTAAATTGCACTTGAGACACGGGATCAGCCATGGACGAGACAAGTAGAAGGAAAAGCAGATGGCGTCCAACTTGACCCTTCACTCAAAGCATGGGTTTTAGCCACGAATGAGACGAGCAGCAGTGTGGGCAGCAACTGATGTCATGATTTTCGCTCGAGACGTGGACGGTCAAGGCAAACAGCAAGGGGTGCAAGTGGCTTCCGTCTTGGTTCCTCACTCAAAACGTGGGACTTAGTCATGAGTGACACGAGTAGCAGACGACAGGATCAGTTGACTTGCTTTTCGCTCGAGACGGGGGGTCAGCCATGGTCCGGACGAGCAGCAAGAGGTGAGAACGGCTTCCGTCTTGGTTCCTCACTCAAAACGTGGGATTTAGTCATGAGTGACACGAGTAGCAGACGACAGGAACAGTTGACTTGCTTTTCGCTCGACACGGGGGGTCAACCATGGTCGAGACAAACAGCAAGAGGTGTAGACGTCTTCCCGTCTTGGTTCTTCACTCAAAACGTGGGATTAGCCACGAGTGAGACGAGCAGCAGTGGACAGCAAGTGTTGACAAGATTTTCTCTCGATACGTGGGGTGAGCCACGGTCGAGACAAGCGGCAGGAGATGAAGATGGCTTCCACCCCGATTCATCACTCAAAGCGTGGGTTTTAGCCACGAATGCAATGAGCGGCAGTGTGGACAGCATGGATGACTTGATTTTCGCTCGAAACGTGGGGGCAGCCACGAGAAAAGTAGCACGAAATGCGGATGGCATCCAACTTGATTCTTCACTCAAAACGTGGATATTAGCCGCGAATGAGACAAGCAACAGTATGGACAGAAACTGTTGTCTCAATTTCAGACGAGACAAGGGGTAACCCTGGGCGAGACAAGCTGTGAAAACCAAGAACAGTCTTCGCACTTCGCTCGGGCGACACCTTGAGACTTGACTCAGTTGTTTGAAAATTTGATCGAGATGACATCGTGTAACCAAGCTTGGTAGCAAATACAATCGTTGTCGGAAAACAATCGAAACCGAAACGGGAGTAAGACAGGTTACCTGCAACACGTTACATCCGGGAATCTGGTGCAGGAAGCGGCCAAAGGGGCTAGACCTCCGTCGAGGCGTGCCGGCGGGAAGGGCGAAGGCCGGTAGGGCGGGAGTGTTTCCGTCTGAAAGCCAAAAACCGAAGGGATGCCGTAGGAGCGGATGCAGTGAGCCAGAACGGCGATGAGCGTCGGGAAAGGTAGACGTGCAACTTGGGGCGAAGGGAGACTCAAACCGGACGAAAGGCGGGGAACACAACGACGTGGAGGCGTTAGACGACACGTACGCTAGAGGAAAATGAATGGCGAAAGCGTCCACGCTCTCGCTTTTATAAGGGAGGACTGCGCCGCGCAGGCGCAGTGGGGGATGCAAGCAGGCGGCTGTACAGCCGAAGAAACCTCCAGGGGAACATCACATTGGAGACAATGTAATGCTAAAATTATCAGGTTAAGTTGTTTTGGCAATAAAGAAACCAGCTTTTATTTTACCGTTTTCATTAATCTAACTTAATGTAAACAAAGGCCATTGGGATAATTAGATTTGCAGAAACGTAGTACTTCATGGAGCGTACATCCCTTTTCTATGTGAATTTCAATGGGGACGGTTTGATCTTTTGGGTGTTCCCTTTTGAAACAAAACTGTAAGGTCTACTAAGTCATAAGTCAGTTAAGCCTGTTTGTAATTTAAAGGGCTCTTTTGCGAAATCCCCTTGCCTAAACCACTGTTTCTATTTGAAATTGTAAAACGAACTAAAATGAATGAATTTAACTATAAATTCGTAAAAGATTAAAATTGCAGGGGCCGAACCTGCTTAATTTTAGTTTTTATTGCCTATCAAAATATACATTACCTGTTTTAATTAGCAGTTTCCCCTTTTGAGCTTATTTTCCTCTAGAGTCTAGAAAGTTGTCTTCCCTGCCGAGCTCGTCCAATACCGTTATATAAGCTTCAGCGCAGCGTTTGGTGGCATCATTTCTACTCCTTCCAGAACCTAGCTCATGGAGGGGAGGCTTCGGCGGGAGTTAAGGTAATGTAAATTTTCGGTTAGGCAATAAAAACTAAAATTAAGCACGTTCGGACCCTGAAATTTTAGTCGTTTTATAGCCGACGAAAATATACATTACCTGTTTTAATTAGCATACTTTGTCACCCGGTGGAGGGCTAGATTCGGAGTTCTCCCGCAGTACGAGTCGGCACCCCCAGTAAAGATTCTTTCCTGATGAAGACCATCCAGCTGTCCCAACCACTTTCACTCATGTAAGGTAAACTGGATTATGCAAGGACCCCTGCTAAAGCAGTGGGGAGGGATGAGTGAGAGTGGGGAATGCGGTAAGCTCATCCCTATTTATGTATTTCAATATTGTTATTATTATTATTTTTTTTTGTCTGCACGCGAAGGTCTTTACATGAGGGGTACAAGGATAAGAGAACAACCAAATAGGTCGAAAGCATCGTACCTTGAGGAAAGGTGTCTTGACGCAGGAAATATCGGGAGAGCGAGGCCGGAAGCCAAGGCCTGGAGGTAGTACTTTGTGTAGACGGAGGATAGGCAGGAGGAGATCCGGAAGGTTAAGGTTGTAACTGACCAGCGGAGGAAAAATTTCTTTTGAAGGTAAGACATAATAGAAAGAATGATATAGTATTCCTGCTGATGGATGTTGAAACGGAGGGCGAAAACAAGGGTGTTTTTTTGTGCACAGTAAAGGATAATAGTTCAAGCATAGTGCTTAGCAAGAAGAATGTTTATAGTGTCCTGTTGGGGAGGGCCAGTATAAGCGGACGTCTCGCTGGGCCGGAAGGATGTGGATGGATGAAAAACATCAACGGAATCATTAGAAAACCGAAAGCTACCCAAGTAGCCTTGGCGCGGCAAGGGGAGTAAGGCAAGTCTCCCTCCGTAGTTTTGGTGTTTGCATTTACGCTGTGAAAAACAGGAATGAATGAGGCGGCATTGTCATACTGCCAGATGGAGTAATAGGATAAGTGAGATAGTAGTGGATTTTGAAGTGTTTGTTGTCAAAGGGAGATGGAGATGTACCGGAGGCGCATGAATCAGTTTTGGGTGCTGGCGGCTTGAGCGGAGGCGGAGGGCAGGGTATGGGGTGCACAGACAATGGAGACGGAAGGGATATCGTTCGGTTGAAAGGGGGGGGGGGATGCTTCCAGTGGCCAAAGAACGGAAGGATGATGTAGTGTTGGCGGTTCAACAGGAGGTGGTGTAGTGTCCCTTACCGACGATAGAGGGCGTATGAACGGTGGAGTGAAAAACCCTGTAGTAGTAGCTGACGGATCCTCCAACTGGGAAGGAAGCGGTGAAGTAGCCGCACGATGCAATGACCTAGGGTAGGATAGCTAGTGCGTGGTGATGTGAGGACGGTGAGGTAGTTCCGACGGAGGAGGGAGCGTTGTGAAGGCGTCGTGTTCTGGATCGGACGCAGTAATACGCCCGCCATGGAGGGGACGAAGGAATTGGAGATACCCAATTGTAATGGGCTCTGAGCAGGGCGTAGTTGAGTCGTTGTGAATAATATTGTCTGTTGGCAATATCAAGTTCGTTCGTTAGTGCGTCGTTCGCAGCCCGAAGAATGGTATTGTCCGCTCGAAGTGCATTGGTGTCGGCAGCTGCTTGACGAAGGACCGGAAGGTCTGATAGAGAAGACCGGAGGGCCATATATTCCCCAGCGAAGTGCCCGGTGAATTTCAGGACAAAGACAACATTAAAAGCGAGGTTTTCCATCTCCCTAACCGAGAGGTGAAGGCCCCTAGTGAGGGCCTCGCGCAAGACTGGGGCTGATGGAAAAGGGACCAGCGGAGGTACCAAGTTAAGAGCAGGAAGTACTTGTGGCGGAGGGCAGGACGGAAGCGGAGGTTGGGTAGTAACGGAGGACAACTGGGAAATGGACTCCGTGGAACGGTGGTTGTCTTTTAAGGCAGTGCACGGTATAACACGACGTCGAGGTGGTGCAAAGGGGTAGCGTGCCATTTTGACACGAACTGAAGGCTTGGATGGTATCCTGGATTTAGCGGCAATCGACCGCTAGGATAGCGGGGATGGTATCCGTTGTACGTAACCGCGGAGGGTGTGTCGAGTGCGGAGGGCGGTCATCAAGTGGCGTATCTCGTCTGTCTGCTTTGTCTGCAGTGAACTTTGTGGCGTTTATGAACACGGGGCGGTGATTGCGTAAAGGAGGTGGGTTTGTAGCCTGATATAAACCTGGTGAAGGAGTTGATGTGGAGGCATGGTGGCGCTTGTTCTTGCTGGAAGTCGTCGTGCTTGGTGAGGCATCGCTGAGTTTTGGTTTGAGTGTGAAAGACGTTTTCTTGAAGCGATGGGTTGACTACCGTGTGGTGGAAACGGGGTGGATGTACGGAGGGTCGACCCGGGGCAAGAGCCCACGGTTGGCGGAGGAGCGGAGGCTGCTGCTTTTTGGCGGCGTGCCCGATCAGCACGTTGTTTCGAGAGAAGTTGGTGTTGGCGAATCAATGCCCAACGCGGAGGGGCAATCTCCACACAGATCCTGCACTGTTTGAGTAATCCGTCGCACAGGTGATATCGTTGGCAACTCAGTCCGTACCTTTGTAGATGATTTGAAAAAACCTGGACACTTACACAGAGTAGGAGAAGAAGCATTAGGTGGATCTTGTTGAATGTTCGAAACGTCCGCCGGAGTTCGTTTGGAATCCTCGGAGGATGAAGAGTCCGCCATCGCGGAGGTGGTGTATCCATGGTAGCGACGGTTAGACTGAGCAGTGGTATTTGAATTTTTCGGTGGTTAAGCAGTAGCCCGGAGCACCGTCTGATGGCGGAGAAGCGAGAGTGAACCGTATTGCGGGCGGAAGCTAAGGCCGGCCGGGTGGCTGTTACGTATATTCATGTTATCTGTATTTCATTAAGATGATTGGTTTCATTATCATTTTTTTTTGTTTTATTTATTACTACCTTCTTGTTTTTTTTTTTTTTGCTATACGTATGCGAAGGTGGCGGAGGTAGGGAACGAGGGCTGTTTCTGCGCATATTGCTTGGTAAAGAGTTCTGTGGGAATTTCACGGCGGAAGGAGAAAGGTACGTTATAAGTTGACAGCACGTGGCGGGTTGAACATGATGTGGAAGAGGAATCGTTGCACGAGGGAGACGGACGGTAAACATTGCCCAAGGCGAAGGTGATGGTTCACCAGGAACGGAAAGGAGGCAACACTCCGAAATACTAAAACAACCAGCGTTCTCGGCTAGGGAGCCGTAGGTGAGACCGGAGGAGAAAGTTCACTGGTGCAGGAAGGTCCAGCAGATGAAAATGACGGCAGACGGAGGCTAGGTGGTGGAGCGGAAGGTGATTTCAGTGGAAGTGGCGTGATGCCTGGAATGGTGACCGGCTTATGTCGCAGGGTCGGAGGAGACCGTGGCGAAAAATAAAGAAATCCCAGTGATAATGGTTCAAGGATGGTATACTGAACGTCGTAGTGGTGTCCTTCTTCGCAAAGCAGGTTGAGTGCGGAGGCGGTGGAAACGGAGGATCGAGGAACTGGAAACGGTGGTTCGTTGGTGAAAACGTCCTGGTTAGAAAAGGACCTCCTGGATGTAGGAAAAGGGAACGGAAGGTGCAGACAGTCCGGAGGAAAAAATGATGGAGACAATTGTGCTTCCATGCCGAGAGGGATTGTGACAACGGGTGATGGTAAAATTGGTGGTGGAAATGGGGCAGCAGTATTGTCGGAGGCGGAAGGAGCACCCGGAGCGGAGGTTACGAATGATGACCCGAATTTCCGAAAGGCCCCTCTTTGGTTAGCTGAAGGAAAATGTGAAACAAGGTTAGGGAAGGCCACGGAAGGTGGTTGACGGGGCTGACGTGAGACGGAGGATTGTGTCATAGGAAGACGGCCAGATCGCTGCGCAGGGGCATGTGAAAGGTAGGTATGCCGAGAGGAAGAACAGCCTTCCTGCGATGGAGGAAGGAATTCATCCGGAGGTAAAATAGCAGAAGAAGAACAACACTGCGTAGATGCAGTGTTAATTTGGTTAGGATGTAGTGGAGCGGATGAAGAAGAAGGGTGAGGTGAGTCAGTCCTTCGAACGGAGGCGAAGGCAGAAGCAGAGCGGAGGAGTACACAATTCCGAGCTAGTGGCTCCGAAATGGGGATGGTAGACGGAACATCCTCCTGCGGAAGCGGAGGAGGAAGTAGCAGGTCCACGGAAAGTGGAAGAGGGCCATCCTGTCCGAAAGGGTCGGAGGAGGTCATAACGCTGGTCGACGGAGGCGGTATAGGTGGTAGCGGAGGGACCCTTCCACGGAAGCGGAGGTATGCGGAGGATTCTGGTGGGGAAGCTCTAGAACGACCACTCGCGGTGATCGCCCTAGGAGAAATGATACCACCAAACGCTGCGCTGAAGCTTATATAAGCAGGCCTCGCGCATGCGCGGCAGGGAAGACAACTTTCAAGACTCTAGGGTAAAATAAGCTCAAAAGGGGAAACTGCTAATTAAAACAGGTAATGCATATTTTCGTCGGCTATAAAAACAAGCACCTCAGCAGTCGTAGCATCCGCCACTACAAAACGCTAGTTGCAACATCTAAGTTATGCAAATTTGGATCCACTTATGTGCATTGCTTAGAATTCCAATTTTACCATTGTTGATCTTTTAACTAATTGTTGCACTGCTTTGAGCCGTACAACACAAGAACTAAATGAATTATTGTTATAATCTTTGCACCTTTTTCAGTAATAATGTAACGAGAGCGTAGTTTTTTATCGTTACTTAAACTACGCTCGAGTTATATTTGAAACGAGAATATACCGTCTCCCTTAAACATCAAGTTTAAAATGAATCTTCAACTTGCACAACACGGCCTAGTTGTATTGCATTGTATTTCTTGCTTAAATTCACAATTCTTGTTTGCACGAAATGATAAAAACGTACAAATTGTTGCTCGATGCAGTTACTGGTTCGTTTAGTATCTGAAGGAATCCTATTTTCTACTGTCGTCTCCATAAATAATGTAATTTTGTTCCCCCCCCCAACAATCTATCACGAACTTAAGCGAAACCGAAAGTAATTCCCCGTGAAAGCAGACAACTGTTAGAACGCTTCAAAGGAAGTAAATACGTGTTTTATTTTTGATCAAAGTGTTGCTTATAGATTTAAAATAGATTATGATCCGTAACAATACTAAGTTTTACGATAATTGTTATTAATTTATTTCTACTATTTTCGGTTAAATCAAGTACCGTATATTATTACGGCACTGGGGTTGCCTCGATCGCCATGCTTCTCATAGTATCGGCGATAGGCCTAACCAGAACTGCGTAATGCGCTTCGGTGGACAGCTGACTTCTGTTACTATGGTAACCAAAGATTAAACGCACATCACCGAAATGTTAAATAATGTGTCACTTGACTGTCAGGTACGTCGTATACGCTTAGAAATTGATTTAGACCTACCAAATGCAGTTCTTTCATAGTTTGGTTATGCGGCGTAAGCCGCGGTACAAGACGAGTCGAAAGTTAATTCAAGATGGAGGGGTGACGCCGATAGTTTAATCTGATAAAATACTGTGTGGTTGTTTAATCGCTGTTAAGGAGGCGTGATTGGCTTGTGGTCGTAGTTTATTGGCTTCCCATTGGTTAATTGTTGTTATAAAATTATGAAGGTATATTCTCATATTAAAATAATATCGTTGTTTTAACAATGCACGGTATTTGGTACCATGGTACAATGTGAGAACCAGTTTATCACCCAATACTTGCGAGATTAAAAAACCTAATCGTCTTGGTTGGGTGCTCAAGTGATTGGAGGGATGGGAGGCAGGCCTGCTGGGTAATGAACAGAGATGTCACCCGGTGATGAACTAATGAAGCTTCTTAAAGTGAATTTAAGGTCTTGAGCACTGAGCATATCACATTTTAGCCTATAAGTAAAAGGAAGTATTTTCATGTGGAAGTTTAAATAATATTTTGTATGTTTACCTTCGAATCCTTCATTTTCGTGAATTTCGCCTCGTGGAGGATTATCGTTTTCTCTTCCTTCCAAAACACACAATAAACATTGATGGATGCAGATGAATTGTTGCTAAAATAAAGAATAAAATGGTCACGATAAAATAAATACATTAATAAAAATGAGTTGCAGTGTTGTAAAACGGCCACCCTACCCAGACGGACACCCGTCTAATAATAACAGTAACAATGCTGCGTTGATTGTCTCTTTACAAACATCCACACTACCTCTGTGTGGTAGCACAGTCGTCGTGAAGACCGCCAGATTGGGACTTTTCAATATGACTATTGTAAGTACTAATCACACAAAAATTCCAGAAGCGTAACTGCATTACGATTGCAAATATACGGCTTAAAAAAGGAATCTTTCTGTGTGTGTTAAAACATTGGTGTTAAATAGTGTGTTTGTGTCTTTTCAGCGAAACTAGAGATTACATTACGATTGTAAATAGATGGCTTAAAAAAGGAAAACGTGGAATTACGGAAGGACAAGCGCCAACTGGACGAAAAGATAACGCAAAGCGAGTTTCTGCACAGGCGTGTGAAAACACAAAACGAAAACTTGCAGAGTCGTATAAAATGCCTTGAATCAGTTGTCCCGCAAGTACTCCAATCAACGGTTACCACGCAAGACCTGCAATCAACTGTTACCACGCAAGTCTTGGAGGGCGATGTTTTTGCTCTACTGGATGATGCAGTTTTAAACGAATCCTTTGACGCCTATGAAGAATTGGTTTCAGCAGCCACCAACAGTGAAGAAGTGGTAATCCCAGCCACCATACTGAAGAATTGGTAACCCCAGCCACCAATAGTGGGTAACTGAAGCCACCAACAACAGTTAAGAAAAGTGTGTTAAACTCATGTCACCACTCCACCTTTTTTTAGGGGGGGGGGGGAATTTTTGTTTCTATATTGAAACAAATACATAAGTTTCCTCACGATCACTCCTCCCTACTTTTTTCTTGTTTGAACCCTGCTCTCTTCTCCTTTCCTCCCCCTACCCCTCCCGCCCTTTCCTCCGACGTATCGTCTGCACTGTGAAAGACGCCGGCTGGTCCCGGGTTGTCGTTGTGTTCAATTAAAATACAAGTATTAGTGAAACGCGGTTAAATATTGAAAACAAAAACGACCAAGCCTGCGGGCTAAAGGTTACGACTTTGCTGTACAAAGACGTATTTATTTATTTATGGTAGAAATATTCATATGAAAGTGAATAGAGTCTAGGCCAGGGGCCATCAGCGTTTGGTAGCCACTATGCACTAACTGAAAACGTAAGTTTTAACAGATAAAACAAGTCTTCATGTATATACAGCTAAATATTAAACCGCTGGCTAAAGGTTCTGTCACTGTACATGATTAAAATTAAAGGATTAGTCAAACTCGGTTAAATATTGAACAAAATTGACAAAGTCGGCGGGCTAACGATTATACTTTGCTGTACAAAGGCGTATTCCCTTTATTTCCGGTGGAAAGATACATATGTTATGTAATGCATGGAGTCCGGATCAAAGGAGGCACTAATTGAGCGAGCGAATCAAACGAAAGTCAGAGTTTCCTATCCAGTGGGTGCAAAAAAAACAGAAGGGTTACACTCCTTCCACAACAAACACATGAGAAAGCAAATCGTCCCAATGTTTTAAACGGGGCATCAAACACCACCCGTGTATAGCATGGGCTTCACCTAGTTTTACCATATGAGAAACAATTATATTGCCAACTAAACTAAGTGACCGCCTCATTACTGGATTTTGTGGCAACTTCCTGTTGGTTTGACATTTTACAATTTTGGAGCTAGTCTATCGAAAATTGTTTGACCATGCAATAATTAAGAAAAAAGTTGTGATGAGCATGTGAACTGGGATTTTGGAGACCAGTATGTTTTTTTCTTTATTATTCATTTAATGTAATCTTAATCCACCGTACAACTAGATACAAAAACACATTAGCATTAAGATTACTTCACAATGTGTGTGTTGGCATCCTTGAATTGCATGTTCATGTTGTAACATTTCAGGTCGACAACACTAATTAATTGTAATTTTTAATGACCATATTTTTGAGGGCATAAAGAAAATTGAAGGCGGATATCCCAATCACAGCTAAGGAGTGTGGCAATTTTAACAGATCAGAAACTCACCTCTGTTTGCACCATCCATACTCTCTCCTTCCTCATCTCGTACACGATACCAAAGACATCAACGTATTCGTGTGATTGAATGTGTTGGAGTATCCTATCCAGTGCAATGAAGGTGCCCGAACGTCCAACACCAGCACTAAAATAAATCAGAATGAATGATCACTGGCAGGTGGCACAAACAAGCTTTTATTCATAGTAGTTTTACCGATATAACACCATTGATGTATACCAGCGATCGATATCCTCATACACTTTTCATAATTCCCGTCCGCACTGCGTCACATTGAGTTGGCTGTTTAATGCTGTTATTGGTTAGCTTTAGCCACCAACTTGACAAAGAAAAGCATTGATAAGGGAGCGTCCATAAATTACGTAACGCTTCAGGAAGGAGGGGGAAGGTCGAAATGAAAGCAACAGGAACACAATTAAATGGAAAATATTTTTTTGATTTATTAATGACAAGTATAAATGGTCTGAAGTATCTAGCTCTTTACCCCTTACTTCCGTGTATTATTAGGATTAATTCCAAATAAGGAACATGCACTGGTTACCCAAACCAAAGACCTTGTAATACACTAATGCTCTAGACAGCATGTGACGTCACAGCGAGTCCACCAAATTGGACAGACCGGCAGCAGCCATGTTGGTGACAAACTGACAAGAAAATGGAAAGCGCTAAGGCGCTAAAGAGTTATGGGTGTACTAAGCATGCGCTCCTATGGGCGTACGAAGCGTGCGCTCCTATGGCATACTAAGCTTGTGCTCCTATGGGCGTACTAAGCTTGTGCTCCTATGGGCGTACTAAGCTTACGCTAGTTATGGTGAAGTCTTGTGCTGAGATAAACTGTTAGTAAACGTTCTGCGGATGTAATGTTCGATTTTGAACTTTTTTGAAGCGAAATGCAATGAGAAATGGAAGCTATTGTTCGTAGCTCACTTGGTGGGTGTGTACGGGAGATCATAATATTCTTAGTTACCAAATCACATTATGAGGCATCAATTTTCTAGCCCTTGCTTTATTTGAGTTTAATAAATATTTTTTATGGATCCACAAGGTACAACACTTAAAACAAGGTAATGTATATTTTCAACTGGCAACTAGAAACTTCAAAATACCAGTGTTACCTGGTTGATTTTGGTTTCTATTGACTTCTGAAAATATACATTACCTTGTTTTAAGCAGTCTCCTTCTCTAATGCTGTTTGATCTAGAAATAAATTCGAAGACCGCATCGCTACCCTACTGCTTGTACCTCATGTTTTCGGACCTCTATTGTGCCCTGGTGGCGACAAGAGGGGAGGAGGGTGGGACGAAGGTAATGTATATTTTTAGAAGGCAATAGAAACCAAAATCAACGAGGTAACCACTGGTATTTTGAAGTTTCTAGTTGCCAATTGAAAATATGCATTACCTTGTTTTAAGCATTCCACAGACTTTTGTCAAGGCGGCGGGCACCATCTGATGAATCCCCCTCAGGGTAGCGAACGGTTCCCCACACAGAAAACAGAGTGAAAGGGGGGGGGGGGTCAAAGTATATGTCGGGCAGCAACGAAAAGCCCGATCCGATATAAACCATCTGCCTGGCGCGACATGTCTCGGAGATAATGTGAAGAAAAGACAGTCTACTACGCCAAGAAGCAAATTCCATGATTTCCGCAACGCGGATGTTGCTGTGGTGTGCCCAAGACGTGGAGATAGCTCATAATTCAAGAAGTGTGATCCGAACAGTTGATGTTGGCAGCTTCATAGGCCTGAACCGTTCGAAGTATACTCATAGGAAGGTGAAGCATTGGGCTGGCTGAAGGCGGGACTTGGTTATGTTGATTCCCAGTCCTAGTCGATGTAAAAGAGACAACGATGTAGAGGTATCGTTGGTGAGGATCGACGGATCGTAATGTGGTAGGAGACATGTCGTCTAGGAACGTGTGGATGCGAATGCCTCATTGATGCAGGTGAGCTAAAACGGACCGAAGTTCAAGTGTAAAAATTCGAGGGGTGGCGTTGAGGCCAAATGGTAGGCTGAGGAACTCGTAAACGGCTGTCTTGAAGAAAACGAAATAGGTGTTGGACAGACGCATGAAGTGGAATGTGAAGATAAGCGTCCGCTAAATCTAAAGAAATCGTCCAATCTAAAGGTTGAAGGGAGTTGCGGATCAAAGTTGTCGTTACCATTTGAAAATGAGGACTGCGAATAAAACGATTGGGAGGCTGAAGATTGAAAATGAGGTGAGATCCTCCCGTCTCCTTGGGGCAAAGAAAAATACTGCTGTAAAAATCTAGTTGGATCGGCCCGCACTTTGCGGATCGCCCCCTTTATAGCGGCGGACACTACGACGGGCTAGGTGCTTGTAACGTCTCCGCACTCATGGCTGACTTTCTTGTATGTAGAAATGACTGATTCGTAACTTTCTGACTATTATGGTGTATAACAGCACAGTAAGGCCTCAATCCCGGAGGGAGTGAAGATACTTTCGTATTTAAAAATGAATAGGTCTAACCAGTAACTATCTACCTGGTCTTTAAGGCGGCCACCACCGGTGGGTAAGTTTAAAAGCTAAGGGGGTTTAGAATAAAATGGGCTACATGTTATTTAAACGCAAGCAATTAATCCGCACTAGAAACCGTACTTGTAGTTTTAAAAACTCTTGGTTTTAATAAAAAGAACAACAAATGAAAAAAGCACTTTACATTTTGGCTACTAGTTTACATGAGAAGCTTTGAATTAAAGCAAGAAGGCTTTCAGTGAAAGCACACGAATTTACATTACAGAAAATTTAACCTTTAAAAGCAACAACAGGCTTTCAAATAAAAATAAACGATTTCAACTAGAAAAAGTAGTTTTTGGGTCCAATCCTGAAAACCCTCCAATTTAAACTCGCATCAGCTAAAGTCTTAATTAGTCTTAGACATACATCTCTTTCGCAAAAGAGTGCCCGAATCCTCAAGGGCCACTGTCTACCGTTTAAGTTAAAACGTGGTTTAAAATAAACAAAGGAACGCTGGTTTTTAGGAAGAGAACCACTCTGACATTACAGTAAGCAAAACCTAAATGCCGTTTGGCATGCTTAACTGTCAAATTCCAAAACAAGAGGCAAGTTAAAAATTGAACTATAAATTTAGAATGAGGTCCTAAAGATAAACTTCCAATTAACTAGTAACCCATACTGACCACTACCTTTGCTGGCATGGCAACCTTTAGAACGCGGCATCTCCACTCCTGACCGGCCGTGACCACCACTTGTTTTAGATCTGTGAGCTGTGCTCTGGAGGGAGGGCAACTGGGGCCTTTTCTGCTAGAGCATCGGATTTTGGTTGCAAAAGCGCTGATGCGTAGGAGAGCTACGGGGGTCTGATTGGCTGAGGGCCTGGAGAACAATGGAAAGTGGGAAAGTCGGGTGAACAAAAGCTTTTGCTTGGGAGCCGTTTGAAGGAACAGGGACTATGTACACATGTGCCAATAACGAGTTTTGAACTGTTTGACAAAGGAAAGTTGGCTTTTGGGAGACTTTGGGTGTTTTGGTGTACAAAATATTAAACTACAGTGTTACGCAATGCAAAAAAGGAAGGGGGACGAAGTGTAATGCACAGTTTGACTTTGGCAATTTAATAGAAGGAACAGATAGTTTTTTTTGCATTCGGATTGTTGGTAGTCACGGTCGAGTTTGTCAGTAACTATTTACAACAAATAAAATTCACGTTCGTTTTATCATTGCTGAAGGAAGGCTAAGCAGAGGTAGTAATCCAGGGACAAAAGATTAAACTCAAAAGGTTAAATAAACCAGTTTAGTAAAAGTTATAAGGAATAAGTTAAGTTTTGTCTCAGCAGAGAATGGCGATAGATAAAAGTGGGACATTTTTCATGGCATTTGTGATCATTCAAACAGAATAAAAAATATCGAGCTAAATCTGTATCCAACATATATGTGAGGTTAAGTACCTTAAAGGAAGCCCCTCCTAAAACACAACTAAGCTAGTGTATTTAGGCTTTATGCCTGCAATAAAATAAAGAGAAATAATTACATTTGTACATAAGTTTTGAAGTTACGGCGGCCGGAAGTGTGAGCGCTACGGCCTAGCTTGGTGACTTTTTCTTAAGGATGCTGTGGACGAACCAGAAGGAAATTTAATGTTCTGTTTTCACAGGAATAAAGTTCGAGTATGTGGCTATTAAGGGAGACTATGATTGGCCAATTCGGTTGGTAACTTCATGTCGAACATCACGCTCAAAGTTGAGGACATTGGCGGGTGGGGGGACCTGAAGTGTGTAGCTTCAGAAAAATGGAGTTTTTCCCCGAGGTTTTTGATGTTTGGAGTCCAGGTATCCTCTCCAATCATACCGCAGCACAGAAATCTATTACACGCCCCCACCTAGGGGAATTTATTTAGGATCTGTGTAATAAATAAATGCTAAAACAGAAAGGGTTAGTGCACACAAGATATGCCAATAACTTAGACTGCCAAGCCATGTAAAAGCAATAATAACAGTAATAAATCCATATTAAAGCATTATTGGGTGAAAAATACATTTCCTGGGTTGAGAAATACATCTCCTTGGGATATTTGTTCCTATCCCCGGATCCGGTTTTACATGAAATAAAATTACACTATTTACAAAAATATTAACTTTGCCGTTTTGTTTTTTTGGGGGACTGACGTTTTTGTGACTTAGAAAAATTTTAGTAAATTTTAAAAGTTACAAGTTAAAAGAACACTATTTTGCAACCATTAACTAAATGCTCTCCGCGCTGCTTCGGGCATGAAAATCGTACAAGCATTCAGAAAATGCGGCAAAAGATATTTTAAAAAAAATTGAAAAACACTAGGTTTGACTAAATGTACAAGGTTAATTTTTTTGTACGATTTAACAGATAAATGAGGCCATCTACTGCTCTGGTAATATGTCCCTCACCGTTCCGCCTTTTCTCAAGTCTAGTTTTTTTGATTATCTTGGTAAACTGCCCGAATTCTTTTGGCAAAGGAAAATATGCTGCTGTAGAACCCAGGTGTGAACGGCGGTTGAAGAATGCGAACTGCAATTTTGTGAAGGAGAGCACTTATCTCCTGATGGAGGGCTAATGGGCCGGATCTGTCCCAATCCCATGGCGGGTTTCGTAGAGGCGGAGGAACCAGGAATTTTGGTTTAAAGCCATGTGAAATGATCAAGAGGATCATAGGAAAAAACGCAGTCGTCCCCCTACGACTTGTGGGAGTGGAGGAATATCAGTAAGAGTCTCGATTCCGGAAACGTGATCAAGACCGAACACGTTGTCGTCTGTCCGGGGTGGAGGCACGTCCCAAGGATCGACCAAGTCCGCGTCCACGGGAAAGGGCGACGAGGAACGTGGAGGATTGGGTGGAACTGAGTTGGGTGCCCTGTGTGTACGCCAATTTTCAGTGGGTGCATCGGAACGTGCAGTAGATGTAGAGCGTTGTCGTTTAGGTTGACGGTTCTTGTTAAGTCGAGGTTTTCGAGAAACGTCGAGATGAGGAGCAACTTTAGGAATCAAACCCCGGACTAGTGATTCCGAAGCAAATGTCGGGTGGAATCGTGAAGGTTCGTAGCTGTATTGAGCACTATTTCTCGCAAGAGGAGAGTTGAATTAAATAAGGCTCTGGTGAACCAATTCATCGCGTGATATGTGGTGAAGCAGCTCTTGCGAAAGACCTGGTGAATAAGGAACGCCAGTTGTCACGTATCTTGAGGAGGAGGATCGGTGTGAAGGCGTTCATATAACGCATTGGCTGCAGTGCTTAGAACGTCAGCTTGGGACGCCGCACGCAAACCCAGGCGAAGAATGCGGTCGTTGTCTTGAAGCACATATACTGGAACCGCAGCTCGGTATGGGAGGAACAAAGCGAAACCGAAGTCGAGTTTAGTGTCAGCAGTGAGAAGTTCCGATTGTGGATACGTGTCGAAGTTACGGGGATTTGCCGTTCTATAAAGGAGTTAGGCTCCATATTGATTGGTGAGGAGACCCAAACACCAAAAATCAAAAACTTAGGGGTTTTTATCGAACTCTACATCGTCCCCGGATTTTGACTAGCGTCAACACCGCAGCGGCCGATAGGCCTAATGTATTAAAAACGGACACTGTTTCTTCCCTCACTCTTCAACCAATGGACCAATTCGACTGCAGTTTTCACTAAACTCAAGTTTATCTTTATATCTTCAACTTTGTGAAAACAGAACTGCAATAGCTGCAGCCATTATTTTTAAAAGTTTAAAAACGTCTCCGGTAAAAATTGCCACTACCGGACACCACTTCCTGTCGACCATTGGACAACTACAATCTTGTAAATAAACATTTTTTTTATAAGGCATAAAGCCGCCCAGCTTAGTTTGTGCTAGGGGGACGTTCTGCCCCACATACATGTAGTTGCTTGTTCAATTTTGTTGTTTGAATCCGTTAATCCCGTGTTTTAAAAATGAGCAATTAATTCAGGGTTTTGACGAATTTCCACTCCACTGGACAGCTTCTAAGTAGCTTCTCTTTTAAATTAAAATGCGGTTTAGCATTAGCTGGTTGTATATAAACCTATAATCATTGAAACTCATTTATATTTACTCCAACTCTTCATTAAACTTAGCTACCTTAGTCGGCCTGAGCTAGGAACGAAAAACTTGATGTGCCTATTGTTTATATTTTTTATTTTACGATTTTTGCCCTCCACTTCGACCATCCAGTCACTTTCTACGATTAAAATGGCTTTCCTCCTTCAATAGTAGTGATGCATAACATCGCTGTTTACCAGGGCTTTAATTCAAGACCATCCTTCTATTAATCAGTTGAAAACTAAAATAGTTATGATCAAATGCAATCTTCAATCTTGAAATCCGTATCCATCAATTCCATCAAAGCCTTCCAGAATCCACTCGCACTAAACGGCTCCAACGGTCCAAAATCCAGCCATTCAGGGCACAGCCCCTCTAACCAATCAGGGAAAACCCCCCTCCACAGCTTAATGAGAACCGAGCCAAAGCTCCTAATAGCAAGTGTATATAAATCCATATACACTTGCTAATAGTTATGTCCACACGACTTGGCTTTAGCACAAATCTGCCTCTCTGACTGAAATTTCTCCTCTTGCCGCCGAACCACATAGTCATCGTGGACGTCCGCACTTCCAAAACCCATAAATACTCGGACCCCCGAGACGATCCTTAGCATAGCTCACGACAAAGACGACAGTCACTATCGACGGTTGGGAGATGGAGAGGTCTTCTTGCCGCATTTTGTCAGGCCGGGCAAAGGTTCAAAAAAGGTTCAAAAAGGTTTAAAGGTTCAAAAAACAATGTAGGCTAGTTTAAACTTTAAACGTATTTTTTTTAGGCTCTCATATCTAAATTAAATAGGAACTTTAAATTTAAATTTGACTGTTAACTTTGATAATTTTATGGGGACATAGGTTTTCGGCCTTTTATAATCTTGTCTCCCCATAAACTTGAGGGTTGAAGGATCCCTTCCTAAAAACCTTGTTTCTAGTTTATTTTAAATGAACATTTAATCTAAACCTTACTTCACTGAAGTTTTATTGCAGTCGTTACTGAAACTTGTACTTCTACGGTGGAACCCTGACGTTACTTGAAACTTGGAAAGTGATTTGATTTGTCTATTTTATTATAAGTGGACGCTGTAATAATTTAGAGTTCTGGATTGAACGAAAACCCAAATTTCTATTCGAAATTGCTTTACTGTAAACAACAAGTGTTTGCTTTGACGAAAACCGAATTCATGTAATTCCTTGATATTTTTATTATTTTTGTTGTAAAAATACAATTTAAATGATAACTTGTTTAAACTTGAAGTGAATCTAATGTAACTGTTTATTTTTGCTTGTCATATAAAAACCAAGAGCGTTTTTAACTAGAGTTTCTGATTATTAGCTAGAGTTAGAACAAAACTAATTTTAGGCTCCTGTAGCTAGTAAATTAAGCCCCAGTGACACCAGTATTTATTTTACTTTAAACCTTAGTAGCCTATAGGCTTCTGACGCTCTATCCCTCAAACGGCCATAGAACGAGCTATGTTAGTTGAAAATAAGTCTAACATCGCAGCAAAAGTATTTTAAACCTCCGCAACTGTAAACCAGATGCCGGCCGATGTTACAAGCACCTCCTGTCGTAGCCTCCGCCGTTTCAGTTCCTTCACCAATATGACAAAAGAAGTAATTTTCCTGTCCGGGACGTGGTGATGGTGGTGGTTCCTTATCAAGTTCAAGAGGGGAACCGTTTCCTAGTAGAACGCCACCGTTGCGCAGGAGTGTTGTCAGCAAAATGGTTGATTGACCCAGTAACGGTTGTTGATGTGGAAGTTGGTCTCATAGGCCAAATCCAAATCCCGTCGCCAAGCCACGATTTTTATTGGCTGGTTCGGCGGATTGAGACGGCTTGTAGAGAAAACAGTCGTTAACTATTATTTCAACAGTTTTTAGTAGATCAGGGAGTGGAATGTCAGTTGGATCTGAATCATCCGGGAAGGGAGGATCGGAGCATTCCGGGAGAGATGGATCTGGTGAATAATATTGGTCTTCCTCTTCTTCCACTGGAGGAACAACAGCAGGTATCGGGTGAGAAGGTCCGCGGAACGCGGCTTTTTCTGAACGGAAGCGAGCCATGCTGAAGTATAATCCGAGGCAGGGGTCTTCCGCTTGAAGGTCCGAAGGGATGAATCCATTAGTTCGTGTACTTGGAAACTGGTTAGGGGGCCTGAAGAGCCCGGAATGGCGGAATGAGGACTGCGCCGAGAGGAACATGATGATAAGTCTTAAGGGTGTGAGTTGCGTGGCGGAAGCGGACGCAAGCTTGGCTGCTACTTTGCGAGCCTTGAGCTGAAGTTTTAAATGAGCAAAGCGTTCCTTAGTTTTGGAAAGTTCGCTCTGAATGGAACGGATGTCTGGGGAGCGGACTACTTGTCCGCAGTAAATCGATGTGGTTTCAGCTGTGTTAGGAGGAACGGAACCTCTAAGAGGAACGGATTGGTAAGCGGAGGAAGCGGATCCAGGGATTGGCAGTCCGCTGAGAGTTCCAGAACTTGTACAGCTGCAGTGACGGATGGATCCGCCGGAACTGGAGAGACGGAACGGGGAACCGGAACGCCGGAACCATCCTTGGGCGTTCCCTTCGCCCGTGGCATAGCCGGATTGATGTGAATAGCGGGAGCGTAGAGAAAAAAAGGTGGCCTTCTCGGCTCCGCTCGAGTTTTTATATGAAAGAGGCTACACAGTGGGTAGCGACTCGGATGGGCAGCCTCATTTTAAAAATCTCTATATTGAACAGCATTCGAGAAGGAGAATGCAAATAAAAAAGGTAATGCATATTTCAAGGCAACCAATTTCTTGTTGAAGTGGCAATTTATTACACATCTACACGGTAGTGGAGTTGAGTCAATACACAATTAAAAAAAAAGGAGTGTTATCATATCAAAAACCAAAACTGGTTAAAGGGGCCGCCAAGTTCCTAATGGTTCGGCCCTTCAAAGGAGTGATATCAACATACCAAAATATTCGCCAACTAATTCGCGAATAATACTTTGGACGTTAAGTGAAAATTTGAACATTGCTACCGAATATAGCAATGTTCTAGTTTTCATCTAACCTTCGAACTCTTAAGCGGTGCGATTAACTTGGCGAATGTTTTGGTGTGTTGATATCACTACTTTGAAGGGCCGAACCATTCGGGACTTGGCGGCCCCTTTAACCAGTTTTGGTTTTTGATATGTATGGGTTAAATAGAAGGAAAAGCTAGTTGGCCTACGGATGGTCACAGTCGGAGTTTTGGATGGAGATATTAAAAGAACTATTTACATTAAAATTTTTGTCCGTTAAAATTGGCGATGTCTAAAATGGTTCGAGCTAATGGTAATCGTTCTGGGGGCAAAAGGATCTATAAAAAGATTAAATAAGCTAGCTTAGCAAAATGCTATAACACATTAATTAAATTGGATTTAACTGCCGTGGCAGAAAGACAGAGTTTGATTTAGGTGGACATTTTTTATAACATTCGTGATCAGTCAAGTACAAATAAAAAATATAGTCTAAGTGTCTGTATCCACATGTATATGAGGTTAAGTTCCCGAAGGCAGCCCCTCTTACGTACACAACTAAGCTAGGGTGTTTGGGCTTTTTGCCCCAAAAGAACATCAAAAAATAAGTACAAATATACATGAGTTTTACAATAATGGTGGCCGGAAGTGATGAGCGCTACGGCAGGTTTGGAGAGTTTTTAAATGGCTGCAGTTAATCTTCTACGATGAAATTCAGGATTCGTTTTCCCCAGAATTGTAGCTAGAGTACAGGGCTATTAAACGGTGAAAAGTTTGGCCGTTTAATGCTTTGGCAAAGACCGAGGTCTTTTTGCGCTTTGGCGCTCAAGAAAAAAAAATGTCCCCCAAGGTTTTTGATAGTAGGGAGTCAGGGTTTCCTCTCCAATCGTTTTATCGGCAGGCCAACATTACATCCCCCCCCCCCCCCCCCACACCCACACACACACACACACCCTTCGGGGCGTTTCTTAAACGTCATAGCACTTGGGCCCCAGGGCCGCCAGCCCAGGTCTGTCCAAATTTTAATTTAATTTTACTAGTCCGAAGTAAAGTCTTTACTACAACTGCTGCCGAAAGTAATTTTTACTGTTTGTAAACTACCTGGAGTGTTCTAAAATGCAATTTTATTAATCACAAACGAAAACCAAAACAACGTTGAATTTTTTTGCTTTAGTAGTGCTAATTTAACAAAATGGATATTTTGGCTAAATTAAATTCGTAGTGCTATCCTTTCTAGTGGCAGTGCCAATTTAGTTAGCTTAATTTACTCGAAGCCTAGGCCAAGGATTACCAAACCTTCAACCCGGTTGTAGTCTGCTATGCTTGATCTAACAGTAATGTCATATCGCCAAAGGTCAGTCCAAAAGTAACTTGAGTTAAATCCACAACCGCACCAGTACTAACAATGTCTGCAAGCACCTCAGAGAAGCAGCCGCCGTGACAGTAACGACAACCCAGGTGGTCTGAATGGAAGGCCACCAAGGCGCCAAGGAGGCACAGCTTATAAAATACACGTAGAACAACTGGTTCTTCTTGGGAATGAGACGAAGGCGCAGAAGTCTGTTCATCAACTAGTAGAGGTGGCAACAGGACTGGACACCGAAGCTGTAGATGGTGCGAAGGGATCGTCAAACCATCGGAAGAGGAGTGCTGCTTGTGAAACCCTGGGAAACCTGTTGCGAAGCCAAGCAGGAGGAGACACAGGACCAGGCAAACCTGAAGAGCAATTACTTAGCAGAGCCAGTTGAGGTGGTAGCCAAACAGGGCACCGAAACGACGTTTTGTGCAAAGGCAGGTCCGAAAGGACCGAAGGTATTGGAGACGAAAGGCAGGTTACAGTAGGACAGTGAATCACCGATGAATGGTCCAACAAAGGGCCTGATGTCCATGTGAGTTGGTCAAGTAGACCAAGCAGAGTAGTTCGCAAGCAGGGGTAAGCCTCAAATAAGACCACTGCAAAGAAATGACTGAAGGCAGGCAAGTTAGAACTTGAGTTGCGGACGAAGGCCCATGCGAGGTGGGGACAAAGGTGTGGATGTTCGTCCGGGTGCTGCAGCAGAGGTGGTAGATAGGCTGGACACCAAAACTGATGACGGTGCGAATGAATCACCAGATTCATCTAAACGTGAAGGCGAAGGACTGCAAACGGCAGGTAATGCCAGTTAGTCCAGGACTGAGCGGCATCCCGTGCAATTTTTGTGGGTGAAACATGCCACCTATGACAAAGTGTTAGTATGGTCACAGGCTTTTAAAAAATCTTTGGTGTCAACCCCGCATTTTAGTAAGGGGGGGGGGGGGGCCAGGGTTAGGATTATGTACCCTTCTTTAAAATAGAACTAAGCTGCAAAATTTGTGAACCCCCATCACATTTGGTATCAAATGAAAGGTGTTGGTCAACAGATTATTAATAAAGTACAACATTAGACCTTCGACCTCATTTGACCCAAATAAAGGTCAAAAAGACTAAAATTGCAGGGCCTGCACCTGCTTAATATTAGTTTTTATTGCCTAACCGAAAATATACATACCTGATTTATAATTAGCAGTTTCCCCCTTTTGAGCTTTATTCCCCTAGAAACTTGAAAGTTGTCTTCCCTACTGGACTCGTACCTGTACTGCGCATGTGCGAGGTTGCTTATACAAGCCCTTGCGCAGTGGCAATCAACATCATTTCTCCACCTTCCGGAACCTAGCTCATGGAGGGGAGGCATGGGCGGGAGCTAAGGTAATGTATATTTTCGGTTAGGCAATAAAAACTCCAAAATACCAGTGTAACCTGGTTGATTTTGGTTTCTATTGCCCTCTCAAATATCCATTACCTTTTTTATTTGCATTCTCCTTCTTAAATGCTGTTCAATATAGAGAATTAAAAATTGAGGCTGCCCGTCCGAGTCGCTACCCACTGCGCTGCCTCGCTGATATAAAACTCGAGCGGAGCCGAAGAGGCCACCTTTTCGATCCTCTGCAGTGCCCCAATGGCGACAAGAGGGGAGGAGGGTGGGACGTAAAGAGGTAATGTCTATTTCCACAGGGCAATAGAAACCAAAATCAACCAGGTTACACTGGTATTTTGGAGTTTCTAGTTGCCTTGAAAATATCCATTACCTTTTTTATTTGCAATCCACTGACTTTGTCAAGTCGGAGGGTGCCATTGACACAAACCCCCTTGGGTAGCGATCGGTTCCCCACACTGAAAACAGGAGAGTGTAACGGGGCTACAGGATGCGTCGAGCCGCTACAAATGGGCCGATCTGATACAGTCCCTCAGCATGGTGGGACATGTTACGACGGTAGTGAGATGTGAACACAGATGCGTGCCGCCAAGAAGTGGTTTCCATTATGTCCAAAACTGGAATGTTGCTATGAAAGGCCCAAGATGTGGAAATAGCACGGAGCTCGTGAGCCGTTACGCGAATACCTTCATCCGTGCAAGTGATGTCAAGTGCATCGTAGGTGTTAGGGATTTCCCACGATTGTTCCACTTACCTTAAAACTGCTCCCTGTCCCTATGTCCTTCTGACATAGCTGCCGCTTCGGGACACAAATATACTTGGCTCCTGCTTAGTTTTCCTCTCTAGTTTTAATTAACTAGTAATTCGTTACACACCGTAATGTCAACTCTAAGTGCTAAATCCTCGGCCGGGGAAATTGTAACACTACTTGTAAAAACAATGCACGCAGTTGATACGTTGTCTAGTACACTTTTGTTTGTATTGTATACGAAACTAAGCAGCAGTAGATTACTTACCTTTGAACTTGTATTGAGTGTAACAGAACTTCCGAAGCATTGTTGTTAAACAGTTGTAAACCCATCTCAACACTGTCGGTCGGAGCACGGCATTGTTGCTCACTCTCTTTGTTTTTGGTTGTTTATCTTCTTGAATCTTCTGGTACTTGCCACTAGTCATGTCGCTTCAATACAGGATCCCGATGCGACCTGCCAGTCCCTACTACGACTTCTGTATTTCATCCTGTTCATGCTACCCTAGACGTCACTATGCTCCACCGTCGGATGGGTCATGTATCCGACGAAAGGCTCCGACGGATGATCCTCAAAGGCACATTGGTTGCCCCCAGCTGTGAGGGAAGGCTCCCCCTCATTGCGATGTCTGCGTGAGGACCAAGATGCGAAGAGGTTCACACCCTGCCATTCCCAACCGATGTCTCCCTCCCCGAATGACGAATTGGAGCGTAGATGAATGCATTCTCAGCCGTGAAGAAGCGTTAGATGGCGGTCGCGTTCTTTTTGTTATAACTGACCTAGGGACCCGCCGCCTCTTCAGCCATGTTCTTCCCAACAAATCATCCGTCCCTGACTTCCTCATACGAGAAATCCTTCGCCGGTAGGTGGAAACTGGTCAGCGTCTTTGTCGCCTTGTTACCGACGGGGCCCTCATGTACCAGGCCCATCGTTTACAAGAGTTTTTGGCCGCTAACGGCACAGTCCACGATTGTACCACACCCCGCACCCCTGAGCAGAACAGCTTGTCTGAGCGGGGTCATTTGACCATCAAGACGCTCGTGCGTGCACTTCTGACGGATGCGCAGCTCCTCGAATCCTTCTGGGGGTATGCCAGCCTTGAAGCAACTTATTTGCATAACATTATGTGCACTTCGGCCATCCCGGATGACGTCTCCCCCTACCAACTGTTGTCTGGCAAGATCCCCAACGCTAACACCTCCAAACGTTTTGGCTGCCTCGCCTATGCTTATGTACACCCCATCCTCCGAGATGGCCGTCTCGGCCCAGTAGCCACCCCAAACATTTATGTTGGCTACGACGTTGACCGACGTACCTTTCGGCTTCTGAACCCCGTCACTTCCCAGTTGATCGTGTCCACTGATGTCCGTTTCGCGAGGACGTCAACGGTCTTTGCGCCCCCACCTTCTCTGCAGACCTCCCAGTCCTCATCGTCCTCCTCCAATGATTCTGCTGGGCCCCTTGTGTTGGCCGTGCCGTCACCTCCACCTTCTCCTTCCCTGACACCCGAGTCGCCCCCGTCCCCGGACACGTCCCTCGTCTCTGTCACCTCAACTCCCCGTACTTCGACACCGTTTTCTTCCGGTTCGTTTTCTACTGCTACGTTATCCGGTTCTAGCTGCTCTTCTACTTCCTCCCGCCTCACCATTCGTAGTAACGGTCAGGTTGCCCGTCGCTCGCGCCCTAGTCCCGCTGCCTCTGTGGCACCTCACCGCCGCTCTCGTCGTCTTCAGGGATTGCGCCCAACCGTCCATTCCCTCTAGCATTTCCCTATGACTGTCGTTTTATTATACTCACTGTTCAGGTTAAGTAGTCTAATGTGCCTAGTGTTTTTTTTTCTTGTTTCTACTAACGTTTTGGTGCCTCGCAACACAGCTACCTTTTTTCTGTTCCTGGTCTTGTATTGTGTCCCTCGCACACCCTGTCGAGGGAGGGGGGGGGGACTGTTAGGGATTTCCCACGATTGTTCCATTTACCTTAAAACTGCTCTCTCTCCCAATGTCCTTCAGACATAGCTGCCGCTTCGACACACAAATATACTTTGCTCCTGCTTAGTTTTCCTCTCTAGTTTTAATTAACTAGTAATTCGTTACACACCGTAATGTCAACTCTAAGTGCTAAATCCTCGGCCGGGGAAATTGTAACACTACTTGTAAAAACAATGCACGCAGGTGATACGTTGTCTAGTACACTTTTGTTTGTATTGTATACGAAACTAAGCAGCAGTAGATTACTTACCTTTGTACTTGTATTGAGTGTAACAGAACTTCCGAAGCATTGTTGTTAAACAGTTGTAAACCCATCTCAACACTGTCGGTCGGAGCACGGCTTTGTTGCTCACTATTTTTGTTTGGTTGTTTATCTTCTTGAATCTTCTGGTTCCTTCTTGCTCGAAGATGGTAGGCAGTTTACCGTTCACTAAGTAATGGTCGTCCTTTTTCCGTCATACTAAGATAGATAGAAATGGAGCAACATTCGCCACTCTTGTTGACTAGCAACTTCAATCAACAGACGTCGAACGCAATTGACTTCTTCACCCTTTGGGTTCGTCAGTTCGTCTTCTACACTAGGAAAATCCGTCGGACTACACTGCCTCAGACATAGCCGGGAGTTCCGCAGTAAGCCCGGAGTTTTATGAGTCCGACGTCATGTAGCACCGACGAGAAGGTAATAATCCATATCGAGCTAAGCTTGGCCATACTGGATCAACTCTTGACAACTAGAGTGAGCCAGAGGACTGTGTTCCGGACCGAACAGTTTTTCTCTTCCTTTCCGCATGAAGTGACAGAATAAAATAGAGTTGGATCCTGTAAAGCCCATGTACTTTTTACTCCAGGACACCTACTCACCAACAAGGAAGTATAGGCTATGCAACTCCTTTCCCTAAAAAGATCTAGGATCTCTAACTGTACTCGTGTGCATCGTTGGCAACTTAGACGCAAGTCCCTTTAACCATAAGATCAAGTAGGCCTATAAGTGGGCGTGAGAGGCCGTTGGGATTGAACCACGCTCTGCAAGGGACTTTAAGGTGTCAAAGTGCATACGACAAGTGGTTACATAACAGTAGGCCTGGACGATCACCGTCTTCAGCCAGGTGGCAATCATTCGAGAGGATGTGACTCCAGTTTTAAGACTGAATGGGAGGAACAGCTGGGAGCGTCCTCTCCTGATGGGTTTCGATGCTTTAAGATAGCAGCGAAGCGCTCGTACTGGGCACAGGGAGCGTTCATCGTCCTCCCCTAAGATTTTGGAGAGGGAAGGGATTATACAAGGATGAGTGCTTTGCTCTGGTTTCTGGGTTTTCGCTCGGAACGATGCTTGTGGGGTGAGTGTGACTCCATCATAGTCCGGAAGGAAGAATTAGTCCGATTCCTTGGCAGAGAGTGCTTGTAACTCGCTACAACGTAGACAGGCAGCGAGACCTACGAGGAACACAGGCTTTGTCAGGTAGCTAAGACCAGCAGAACAGAGAGGTTCGTAAGGGGCAGACAGAAGTGCATTGAGAACGATGGATAGGTCCCAGTCAGGGAACTGGCGCTTGATCCGTGGTCTGTCAAGACGAAAGGAATGGATGAGGGAGGAGATGCGATAATCGTTGAGCAGATCTCTACTACCCGCAGCTCTGAATACAGCATTCAAGGCGGAACGGTACACCAAAATAGTGGAACCGCGCAAGCCGCTGTTGAAGAGAGACGTCAAGAAACGGAGGAGATCTTTCATAGGGGGACGGACCGGATCGATTTGTTCTGTAAGACAACAATGAAACCAATCGCTTCCAGTGGCTGTCGTAGATTTTATTCGTAGAGGAACGGACGGCCCGAGAGGCGATGCGGATGGCTTCGTCCTCAAAAATACCCGTCGTTTGGAGTAATCGGATGATAGTAGCCACCCGTGAAGACGTAGTGCCTTGACGTTCGGGTGGCGGATCATGCCGTTGGATTGGGTGAGCAGACCTGAGTGGGACGGCAGGATCCTGGGGTCGTCTATGAGGAGGTCTAGTAACGCCGGGAACCATGCTGCTGCTAGCCAATCCGGGGCTATGAAAAGGAACCGACCGTGACACGACGCGATTTTACGTAGTACAATGGAAAGTAGACGAGGTGGAGGTGGAGTAGGTTCCAATCCAGTGTCAGAGCATCCATCGCCCAGGCCCATGAGTCAGGAAACGGACTGACGAACAGGGGAAGTCTGGCATTGAACCGAGTGGCAAAGAGGTCGACCATCGGTCGTCCACACAATGCGAACAGGGCTGAGCAGACTTTGGAATCCAGGGTCCATTCGCTGATTGGTGGGTTCCGTCGCGATAGGGAATCTGCGATTACGTTCCGGGAACCGGGAATGTGAAGAGGGAGACGTTCCACTTTGAGTCGGATGCACAATTGGAAGATATCAGAAGTTATCTGGTGAAGGGACAGGGAACGTGTTCCCCCTCCCTTTTTGAGGTACGCAACAGCAGTTGTGTTGTCGATGTGTACCTAAACAACACGACCAGTGACATGATCCTGAAAATGCTGAAGGCTGCGCACGGGTGACTGCATTCACGTAAGTGGGGAGGGAAACAAGCCCTTTCTCCTCTAACACAGTTTGAGATGGCACGCCTAACAACATTCTGAAGTGGGGGCCAACGTGATCGGACACGAGAGCTTCTGTTTGGATAGCTCCGTAGGGGGTCTGAACCTCAATTAAGGCTATAGCATGTGCGGTAGTCTTATCGGTTAAAGCATTATGACAATGCGTGTACTCGCCAGTAAACTGGTCGGGTTTTACGAGTTCACGAGCGATTACATTGTGTGTCACGTAAAACAAGGCATTTTTGGCCGTTTACGGACCATTCACGAACGTGTTTTGACAAAACAACTTCCGGTGGGGCATGACTGATAAAATTACAATCTGCAGCGGCTGCTTTTTCGTCAGCCATTCGAATACGACAATCTTGGCGTCTATGTCCAATTTTTTTGCAATAAAAACAAGTGCCATCGCCTATGAGACGGGGTTTGTCGAACTCACGGTTTGAGTAAGTGTTGGTGGCCGAGTCCCCACTAGTGGAGTCAGTTTTCACCTCGGCGGTACCAGCCGGTTTAGCCGCCTGACCGTGGTTACGATTAGAGTTACCACGTTGTCTGTTGGAAGGTTTAGAACCTTGTGTTGTCGTACCAGCTACGGGAGTTGCTTTAACAGGTCTCGAAGCAGCATCACTTGAAATCTGCTTATTACGAGTGGTGAATTCATCACACAACTGGGCTGCTTCGGCCAAAGTCCCTAATTTAACTTGATCAGGGATCCATTTCCTGAGATGAGTTGGACACGATTTGTAAAATTGCTCCAAAAGCATGAGATTGACAAGTTTGTCATAGTTAACCTTAGCCAAAGTTACCCAACGAGTGAAAAGAGTTTTCAACTCAAATGCATAATCCTGGAATTGCATTTCTGTTCCTTTTTCGAGAGAACGAAATTGAGTTTGCAAAGACTCTTTAGTCTGTACAAAACGGGCAAGTAATTTACTTTTGACTATTTCGTAGTCCTGCATTACAGCGTCTGTTAGCTGATCACAAACTTTAATTAAAACCTCACCGACGAGGGGTTGTAGTCCCGTGACCCATTGGTCTCTAGGAATTTTTTGACTAGTCATAGTGCGTTCAAAAATCTTAAGAAAACTGTTGATTTCAGTTTTGGGCGTCCACTTGTTGACGAGACGAACTACGTCCGCAACTTTACAATGTTTTGCAAGTGGATTTGGGGGAATTGGGGGAGCGCCGTTAGCGCCGTTTGGAGCGGAGTTAAGATTTATCGTAGCAGCATTTAGCTTTGCTAGTTCTAGCTGCTTATCTAATTTGGCTAGTTCCATTGCGCTAGCACGATCCTTAATTTGGGCATCTCGGTCCCTTAAGGCTAGTTCATGAGCACGGCGCTTGTCTGCGTCCGCAATTTCAAGGGCTCTTAACTTTTATTCTTCTGCTTTAAGAAATAGTTCATTTTCTTTCGCGGCTAATTCTTTTTTAGAAAAAATAGCAGCTTCTCTTTCAATTCTTTCAATAGCATTTGCTAGTGCATCGGAAAGTTCACTTAAATCCAATTTACCGTCTTCGAGGGCTGCTCGTAAGATTTGTTGGGATTCGGCTCTAGAATCACTAACTGTAAAGCCTAGGTTTAAACAAGCTTTCTTTAAGTCCTTGTTTTGTATATCACGAATGATTTCTTCTAACTCATCCATTAAGGACATTATGAGTCGTTAACGTTTAACGTGGTTTCAACTTTCAAAATAAAGCTTTTATAAATGAAACAAAAATTAAATGCAGCCGCATAAAATTTAACGTTAAGTTTGAGCAGAGCGAATTACTTAAAAAACTTCTCTCCCAAATCCAGTAAGATTGCACACAAAAAATACACATTTAATACCCCTAGCACTCTCGTATATGAATAGCTAAATTGCATAAATGCTATCAACTACAACACTCGGCTTGGCGGCCTCTAACCATATCTCATGTACACTTACCCAATTGTACAATCGCTGTACGGTCAGTCTGTCCTTCCGTTCCACCATAGTACGGGAAGTCCGCCACTGAATTCTGGAGTCGATCGGCACAGGCGGTCAATTCCACGTGGACCTTGGAGTAGCACACGCAAAATCTACTGCTTGGCTGCACGGAGCGCAGGTTCCCTCACGGGCCTCTTCTCCTACAGCATCGGTAGGGGTTAAGACGGCTCTCGGCTGGAGGACGTCTACTGGAAGCGGCAGCTGTTGCTTCCTGGCGCCGGCAGTCGTTGGGGCTGCGGGCGGCGGTTGTACTATTTTTTTGCTTTTAGTACGACATCTGCTTCGTGACTTTGTGTAACGTAGTCACAGGCATCTAATTCGTGGCCATGTTTAACGGGACCACAGACGTCTAGTTGGAAGTGACTTGCATCCTTCTAGGTTTGTAGCATGGCAGGGGGTAAAACGCTTGACGGGAACAGCACCAGTTCATCCCAACACTGCCACCAGTTGTAACGGCGGACGCTACGACGGCTTAGGTGCTTGTAACGCCCCCGGTTTCCCTGGTGTACGTGGAGTTTCAATCAAAGGTTCAACGGTCTTTACGACGACTTTTTACGTTCATTAACACAGCATGGGTAACTGTCCCAGCAAAGGGGATGGAGCGCCGGTCCTAATTAAAGGGGTCTAACCTTAAAACTGTCGGTAATCGCTGCCACCAACGGAGGATTTAACTGTTTAACTAGCTAAAATTAAATAATGGGCTACATATTTATATTTTACACTAAAAGACAATTAATCAATCTAGCAAACGACTGAAGCTTAAAACTCCTGGTTTTATTTATGCGACAGAATAAAGAACACTTTACATCATAGTTTGCTTCTAAAAGCTTTTGAATTTGTTGAAGTGACGTCATCTGTGGATGCCCCTGAAGCTACCTAGCGTGGATAATGGATGGCTCGTTTCGTCGCACGTCAGGAGACTCGGCGATTGTTGGTGTTACATCCTGAAGAATTCCGGGCATCCACAATGGACACCAGCAAGCTAGATTGTTGACGAGAATAGACAGCTGTATGCGGCGTGCACACGGGAAGTCTCAAGACGTCACCTAGCGCCGC